>PVIW01006859.1:0-80898 GCA_004026585.1 Noctilio leporinus | reverse complement strand
CTGTCTCCCTGGTGTTGAGTCGCATTAGTTCTTTATATATTTTGGAGATCAGACCCTTGTCTGAGGTATCATTGGCAATTATGTTTTCCCATACAGTTGGTTCCCTTTGAATTTTGCTGATATTTTCTTTAGCTGAACAGAAACTTTTCAATTTCATATAGTCCCATTTGTTGATTCGTTCTTTGATTTCCTTTGCCCTAGGTGAAGTATCAGTAAACATATTTTTGCGTAGGATACCCAAAAGTTTACTGCCTATATTTTTCCCCAGGACCTTTATGGTGGCACTGCTTATGTTTAAATCCTTTATCCATCTTGAGTTTATTTTGGTGTATGGTGTAAGTTGGTGGTCTAGTTTTATCTTTTTGCATGTTGTTGTCCAGTTCTCCCAACACCATTTGTTGAAGAGACTGTTTCTACTCCATTTGATGTTCCTTCCCCTTTTGTCAAATATTAGTTGACAATAGAGTCCTGAGTTAATTTCTGGGCGCTCTATTCTATTCCATTGATCTATATGTCTATTCTTATGCCAGTACCATGCTGTTTTAATGACAGTAGCCTTGTAGTATTGTTTGAAGACTGGTATTGTGATTCCTCCTACGTTGTTCTTCTTTCTCAAGATTGTGGTGGCTATTCATGGGCGTTTTTGGCTCCATATAAATTTTTGAAGTATTTTGTCTACTTCTGTGAAGTCTGTCATTGGTATTTTAATTGGTATTGCATTGAATATGTAGATTGCTTTGGGTAGTATGGACATTTTAATGATGTTAATTCTTCTCATCCACAAACATGATATATGCTTCCATTTATTTGTATCTTCCTTGATTTCTTTCTTCATTGTTCTGGAGTTTTCTGAGTACAAGTCTTTTACCTTTTTAGTTAAATTTATTCCTAGGTACTTTATTTTTCTTGTTGCTATGGTAAATGGGATTTGTTTTTTCGCTTGTATTTTTGTTGTTTCATTATTGGTATACAAAAATGCTTTTGATTTCTAGATATTGACTTTATACCCAGCTATTTTGCTAAATTTGCTTAGTAGATCGAGTAAGTTTTTGGTGGAGCCCATCGAGTTTTGTATGTACACTATCATATCATCTGCAAATAATGACAGTTTGACTTCCTCCTTTCCAATGTGTATCCCTTTGATTCCTTTTTCTTCTCTGATGGCTATAGCTAGAACTTCCAAGACAATGTTGAATTGAAGTGGAGAAGTGGACAGCCTTGTCTCATTCCTGATCTTAGGGGGACAGCTTTCAGTTTTTGTCCATTAAGTATGATGTTGGCTTCTGGTTTCTTATAGATGGCCTTTATGATGTTGAGGTATGATCCCTCTATTCTCATTTTGCTGAGGGTTTTTATCATAAATGGTTGCTGCACTTTATCACATGCTGTTTCAGCATCTATTGCTATGATCATACGGTTTTTATCTTTCAATTTGTTGATGTGGTGTATTACATTTATTGATTTATGAATGTTGTACCATCCTTGCATCCCTGGGATGAAGCCCACTTGATCATGGTGTATGATCTTTGTCATATACTGCTGAATCCGATTGGCCAATATTTTGTTGAGAATTTTAGCATCTATGTTTATCAGAGATATTGGCCTGTAGCTTTCTTTCTTAGTTGTATCTTGCCCTGGTTTTGGGATTAGAATAATATTGGTCTCATAGAAAGAGTTTGGGAGTCTTCCCTCTTCCTGAATTTTTTGGTATAGTTTGAGGAGGATAGGAGTTAGTTCTTCTTTAAATGTTTGGTAAAATTCACCTGTGTAGCCTTCTGGTCTGGGGCCCTTGTGCTTTGGGAGATTTTGGATTACTTCTTTAATTTCACTAGTTGTTATTGGCCTATTCAGACTTTCTGCTTCTTCTGGGTTCAGTTTTGGTAGATTATACCTTTCCAGAAATGTGTCCATTTCATCCAGGTTGTCATATTTTTTGTCATAGAGTTGTTTGTAGTAATTTCTTACAATCTTTTGTATTTCTGAGGTATCAGTTGTGATTTCCATTCTGTCAGTTCTAATTTTGTTTATTTGGGTCCTCTCTCTCTTTTTCTTCATGAGTCTGGATAAGGGCTTGTCAATTTTGTTTATTTTTTTAAAGAACCAGCTCCTGGACCTGTTGATTCTTTGAATTGTAGTTTGAATCTCTGAGTTATTTAGTTCTGTTTTGATCTTGATGATTTCTTTCCTTCTACTTACTCTGGGCTTTGTTTGTTGTTGCTCCTCTAGTTCTTGCAGCTTTGTGGTTAGGTCATTTTTATAAACTTCTTGTAACCTTTTTTGGAAGGCCTATATTGCTATAAATTTCCCCTTGAGAACTGCCTTTGCTGTATCCCATAGGTTTTGGGCTGTTGTGTGTTCATTGTCATTTGTTTCCAGGAACTTTTTGATTTCATCTTTGATCTCATTGTTGACCCCTTCATTGCTTAAAAACATGTTATTCAGTCTCGATGAGTTAGAGAATTTTTGGGTTTTTCCCTTGAATTTGGTTTCTAGTTTCAAGCCATTGTGATCTGAGAAGATACTTTGTATGATTTCCATTTTCCTGTATTTGTGGAGGCTTGTCTTGTGACATACCATGTGGTCTATCTTGGAGAATGATCCATGTGCATTTGAAAAGAATGTGTATTTTGCTTCTTTGGTGTAAAAGACTCTATATACATCAGTTAGTTCCATTTTCTCTAGAGTGTTGTTCAATGGCGCAACATCTCTGGGGATATTTTGTTTGGAAGATCTGTCCATTATTCATAGTGGGGTATTAAAATCCCCTACTATTAGTGTGTTACTGTCTATGTCTTTCTCAAAGTCTTCCAAGATTTTCCTTATATAGTTCGGAGGTCCTATGTTGGTTGAGTATATGTTTATCAGAGTTATTTCTTCTCGATGGATTGTTCCCTTAAGTATTATGAAATGTCCATCTTTGTCCCTTTTTATGTCCTTCATTGTAAAATCTACTTTATCTGAAATCAGTATTGTTTCTCCAGCTTTTTTTTTTTTCATGTCCATTTGCTTGATAGTTTTCTATCCCTTCACTCTCAATCTGTGTCGATCTTTTGTTCTGAGTTGGGTCTCTTGAAGACAGCATATATGTGGGTCATGTTGTCTTATCCATTGGGCTACCCTATGTCTTTTGATTGGTGCATTTACTCCATTTACATTTAAGGTTATTATTGATTGATACTTATTCATTGCCATTTTCTCCCTTTGTGTCTGTATTCCTTTTTGGCTTTCTCTGTTTCTTCATTTTATTTGTTTACTTATTTTTATAGCAGACCATTTAGCATTTCTCTCCTTGTCTTCTCCTCCTTCTCTAGCCCTGCAAGGAGCCTCCTCTCCCTGTTGCTGGAGTGAGTCTCTCACACAATCCCTCCCCTGCAATAGTTCAATTCCACACCCTACAGTGTTTGCCCTCACCGCTGGCACTTCACTGTTGAGACTTCCAGTCACCAGGGAGCCTGGAGCTGGCCTCAGTCAAAAGCTGTCCTTAGTCAAACACGCCCCTCTGGGCAGAGCTGCCACTGCCCAGAGCTGACCTTGGCCTGCCTGGCCGGTTGGTCAGAAATGCCTCACCTACTGTCCTGCTGGCCTCCTCTGCCTCTGGGCTGTGCTCCCCTGTGTCCAGATGCTGCCCGCTCCAATTCCTAGGGTCCTGAAGACATCTCATGCTCTCTTGTCCTCTAGCTGCTTTGGTACTCGAGAACACCATCAACACTGCTCTCTATTCTGTCACCATCTTCTCTCTCCTTCCTATGATATCTTTAATACCATAGTTTTAAAGAATGGTCTAACTATAAATCTCAGGATCCCTGAGATGAAATAAGGTCCTTTGAAATAAAGTTGAAGCCACATTGGATTTATCATATGTGTCTACGGGCACTTGATTAGTTTCCTGGGGCTGCTGTAACAAAGTACCACAAACTGGATGGCTTCAAACAAAAGAAATATATCTTCTCACAGTTCTAGAGGTTAGAAATCTGAAATTGAGGTGTGAACAGGGTTGGGTCCTTTTGAGATTCTGGTGATGACCAGCGGTCCTTGACCTTCCTCTGCTGTTTGGCCACACAGCATTCTCCCTGCCTGTGTCTGGTTCTCCTTACAGGTCACCAGTCATAGGATTAGGACCTTAGAGTGATGTGAATAAGTTAACCTCATTACATCCTCAGGGCCCCTATTTCCAAATAGGGCTACATTTACTGGCACTAGAGGTTTGACGTCACCATACTTTTTCATATCAAACATATGTATTTGGAGTACATACTTCAACCCCAAATAGGCATAACTTAGAAGGTTGAGTCAGAGTTTTCAGTTCCAGCACCAGAAAAGCAAGACAGATACTGCTTGAAATTCACAGTTAAGTATATTAACTGGGTGGTTAAGGGACTTTCATCTTTGTGTGTTGGTATACTTAATTTATATTAAGAAAATGGTTGGGCATAACATACATTGTAAACAACAAATAAAAAACCTTTTAAATGAATTAACTTTTCTTTTAAATAAGATATTGAATGGTCTAAATATCTTTTTTTCAGTTCAAGATGCTATTGACAATATGAATATTGAAACCCAGGCTAGTTTCTTAAGCCCTTTTATAGTTTTCAAAATTTAATTTGTTAAGAAATAAGTCAAGAAAGATGCCTTTAATAAATGTTGACACAGTGATTCATTTTTAACAAGTAAATTTTGAAATTACATAATAATGAAATCTTCACTTTAACCAAGGCTAATGTAACTTCGAAAATTATGTAATCTGTTCCCTTTTCATGGTGATGGTGGTTCATTTAGCTATGTTGAAGCTTTTTAGTTTGCTATACTCCCATTTGTTTATTTTTCCTTTCCTTTTTTTTTTTTTTTTCCCTAGGAGATATATCAGCAACAGTATTGCTACATAGGATATCTGAAATTTCCCTGCCTATGTTTTCCTCTAGGACTTTTATGGTGTCACAACTTATATTTAAGTCTTTTATCCCTTTTGAGTTTATTATGGTATATGATGTAAGTTGGTGACCTAGTTTCATTTTTTTTTTTTTTTTTGCAAGCACCTGTCCAAATTCCCCAGCACCATTTATTGAAGAGTCTATTTTTACTTCATTGTATGCTCATGGCTCCTTTGTCAAATATTAATTGACCATAGAGACTTGTGGAGAATATTATGCTAAGTGAAATAAGCCAGTCAATAAAAGACAAATACCACATGGTCTCATGTATAAGAGGGATCTAATGAATAAAATAACCTAATAAACAAACTAAACCACAGTCAAGAAAACATGGAACAGACTGAAAGTGACCAGAGGAGAGGGGGAAGAGGATAATAGTGAAAAGAAGGGGAAAGGACTAGACAAAGAACATGTATGAATGGCCCACAGACATGGACAACATTGTAGGAATTGACTGTGGAAGCAGGGGATGGGATGGATGGAGGGGGGCAAAGGGGAAGAATTGGGACAACTGTAATAGAATAACAGTAAAGTGATTTTTATAAAAGAAAAACTAGAAAACTCATGAAAAATTATGTAATTTTGAAATTACATAGTAATAATAAGAATAAGAATAATAAAATCTCCACTTAGTAACTAAGTCCTTCCCCAGATAAGCCTGTAGAAGCTTTCTGTTGGACATTCCCTGCTGACACCCAAGGGGAAGAATGGCCTCTACTCTTTAGATTTTGAGATTTTCCCTTTTATTCTCATAGCTATTTCTGCATGTCTTAGTTTTGTAACACACTGAGATAGTGTAGACTATGAAATTGAAAACATTTCCATGCAAAACTTCTAAATCCCAGACATGTTCTAGAGTAATATACTAGAGACAAACAATTAAATGCAGTAATAAGGATGATTCTTGTGTTGCAAGAGGAGGAAATGGGTTAGACAGGTATCTGGGTCACAAAGCCAGAATTCAAGGAAACAGGAAAAGATATAGTGCTATAATTACAGACACTGTGAATCATTATGAATTGATAGAATTCAACTTTTCATTATTGTTGATGACAGCCTAATGAGATATAATTACACATGATATAGTTCATCCATGTAAAAAATACAAATCAATGATTTTTTAGTATATTCATAGTGTTGTGCAATTATCACAATACTTAATTTTAGAACATTCTTATCATCCAGAAAGAGACCTCATATCTTTAGCAGCATTTTTCCTAAGCAATACTATTCAACTTTCTATCTCTAGACAATCTATATAAATGAAATCATACAAAATGTTGTCTTTATTTTTTTTCATTTTATTGTCGTTGTATTACATCCACCCCCTTTTTGCTCCCCTCTGTCCTCCTCCCCACCAACCCTTTCCCCCCAAAGTCAATCCCACCTGTTGTCCATGTCCAAGGTTCCTTTATACTAGATTCTTATCTAAACTGTTCCCCTTCCTTGCCTCTTCCTCGCCCCTCCCCCAAACCCTCTTCCCCCTGACCACTGAAGGCCTATTCACTGTATTCATATATCTGGTTCTGTTTTGCTTGTTGTTAGTTTTCTTCATTTTTGTCCTGTAATGGGTGAGATTATATGATATTTGTACTTCACTGATTGGCTTATTTCACTAAGAATAATACTCTCCAGTTCCATCCATGTTGTTGCAAAGCTTAGGAGTTCCTTCTTTCTTTCAGCTGTATAGTATTCCATTGTGAAAACGTACCAAAGTTTTTTGATCCAATCATCCACTGATGAGCACCTAGGCTGTTTCCAGCACTTGGCTATTGTAAATAGTGCTGCTATGAACATAGGTGTACATAGGTTCTTATGAATTGGTGTTTCAGGATTCTTTGGGTATAGTCCAAGTAGTGGAATTGCTGGATCAAAAGGCAGTTCCATTTTTAGTTTTTTGAGAAAACCCCATACTGTTTTCCACAGTGGCTGCACCAGCCTGCATTCCCACCAACAGTGCACAAGGGTTCCCTTTGCCCCACATCCTCCCCAACACTTGTTGTTTATTGATTTGTTCATGATTGTTATTCTGACAGGTGTGAGGTGGTATCTTATTGTGGTTTGAATTTGCATCTCTCCGATGACTAGTGATGTTGAACATTCCTTCATATACCTCTGAGCCCTTTGTATATCTTCCTCCATGAATCTTTTGCCCATTTTTTAATTGGGCTGTCTATCTCCCTGGTGTTGAGTCACATTAGTTCTTTACATATTTTGGAGATCAAATCCTTGTCTTGGATATCATTGGCAATTATGTTTTCCCATAGAGTTAGTTCCATTTGAATTTTGCTGATGTTTTCTTTAGCTGAACAGAAACTTTTCAATTTGATATAGTCCCATTTGTTGATTTATTCTTTTATTTCCTTTGGCCTAGGTGAAGTATCAGTGAACATATTTCTGTGTAGGATATCCAAAAGTTTACTGCCTATATTTTTCCCCAGGACCTTTATGGTGGCGCTGCTTATGTTTAAATCCTTTATCCATCTTGAGTTTATTCTGGCATATGTGTAAGTTGGTGGTCTAGATTTATCTTTGTGCATGTTGCTGTCCAGTTCTCCCAACACCATTTGTTGAAGAGACTGTTTTTACTTCATTTTATGTTCCTTCATTCTTTATCGAATATTAGTTGACCATAGAGTCCTGGGTTAATTTCTGGGCTCCCTATTCTGTTCCATTGATTTAAATGTCTATTCTTATGCTAGAACCAGATAGTTTTGATGACAGTAGTCTTATAGTATTGTTTGAAGTCTGGTATTGTGATTCCTTCTACCTTGTTCTTCTTTCTCAAGATTGTGGTGGCTATTCATAAGCATTTTTGGCTCCATTTAAATTTTTGAAGTATTTTTTCTATTTCTGTAAAGTCTGTCATTGGTATTTTAATTGGGATTGCACTGAATATGTAGATTGCTTTGGGCAGTATGGACATTTTAATAATGTTAATTCTTCCTATCCATGAACATGGTATATGTTTACATTTATTTGTATATTCCTTGATTTCTTTCTTCATTGTTCTGGAGTTTTCTGAGTACAGGTCTTTTACCTCCTTAGTTAAGTTGATTCCTAGGTAGTTTATTTTTCTTGTTGCAATGATAAATGGTATTTGTTTTCTCACCTCTATTTCTGATGTTTCATTATTAATATACAAAAATGCTTTAAATTTCTGGATATTGACTATAACCAGCTATTTTCCTAAATTTGCTTATTAGGTCAAGTAAGTTTTTGGTGGAGCCTATCGAGTTTTGTATGTACACTATCATATCATCTGCAAATAACGACTGTTTGACTTCCTCCTTTCCAATTTGGATACCTTTGATTCCTTTTTCTTCTCTGATGGCTGTGGCTAGAACTTCCAAGACAATGTTGAAAGAAGTGGAGAAAGTGGACAGCCTTGCCTCATTCCTGATCTTAGGGGGAAAGCTTTTAGATTTTGTTCATTAAGTATGATGTTGGCTTCAGGTTTCTCATATATGACCTTTATAATGTTGAGATATGCTCCCTCTATTCCCATTTTGCTGAGAATTTTTATCATAAATGGTTGCGTTACTTTCTCAAATGCTTTTTCAGCATCTATTGATATGATCATATGGTTTATATCTTTCAATTTGTTGATGTGGTGCATTACATTTATTGATTTACAAATGTTGTACTATCCTTGTATCCCTGTGATGAAACCCACTTGATCATGGTGTATGATCTTTGTAATATACTGCTGAATCTAGATGGCCAATATTTTGTTGAGAATCTTAGCATTTATATTTATCAGAGATATTGGCCTGTAGCTTTCTTTCTTAGTTGTGTCTTGCCCTGGTTTTGGGACTAGAATAATATTGACTTCATAGAAAGAGTTTTGGAGTCGTGCCTCGTCCTGTATTTTTTGGTATAGGTTGAGATGGATAGGAGTTAGTTCTTCTTTAAATATTTGGCAAAATTCACCTGTGTATCCATCCAGTCTGAGGCTTTTGCGCTTTGGGAGATTTTGGATTGCTTCTTTAATTTCACTAGTTGCTGTTGGCCTATTCAGATTTTCTGCTTCTTCTGGGTTCAGTTTTGATAGATTATACATTTCCAGAAATGTGTTCATTTCAACCAGGTTTTCATATTTCTTGTCATATAGTTGTTTGTAGTAACTTCTTACAATCTTTTGTATTTCTGAAGTATCAGTTGTGATTTCTCCTCTATCAGTTCTGATTCTGTTTATTTGGGTCCTCTCTCTCTTTTTCTTAATGAGTCTGGATAAAGGCTTATCAATTTTATTTTTTCAAAGAACCAGATCCTGGACATGTTCATTCTTAGAATTGTAGTTTGAATCTCTGAGTTGTTTAGTTCTGTTCTGATCTTGATGATTTCCTTCCTTCTACTTGCTCTGGCCTTTGTTTGTTGTTGCTCCTCTAGTTCTTGAAGCTTTATGGTTAGGTTGTTTTTATAAACTTCTTGTCCTCCAAGATTTTCCTTATAGTTTTTGAAGCTCCTACATTGGGTGCATATATGTTTACCAGAGTTATTTTTTCTTGATGGATTGTTCCCTTAAGTATTATTAAATGCCCATCTTTGTCCCTTTTTAAGGCCTTCATTGTAAAATCTATTTTGTCTGAAATCAGTATTGCTACTCCAGCCTTTTTTTTTGTGTGTCCATTTGCTTGATATATATTTTTCCATCCCTTCACTTTCAATCTGTGTCGATCTTTTGTTCTGTGGTGGGTCTCTTGAAGACAGTATATATTTGGGTCATGTTTTCTTATCCATTCAGCTATTGTTTGTCTTTTGATTGGCACATTTAATCCATTTAAATTTAAGTTTAGTATCGATTGATACTTATTCATTGCCATTTTCTTGCTTTGTACCTGTATTCCTCTTTGGCTTTCTCTGTTTCTTCATTTTATTTATTTGTTTACTTTTAAAGCAGACCCTTTAGTATTTCTTTCAATGCTGGTTTTGTAGAGATGAATTCTTTTAGTCTTCTTTTGTCTGGGGAACTCCTTATTTCTCCTTGTATCTTGAATGAGAGCCTTGCTGTGTAAAGTATTCTTGGTTGCACGCCTTTGTTTACCATTACTTGAAATACTTTTTGCCATTCCCTTCTGGCTTGAATTGTTTCTGTTGAATAATTATTTGATAGCCTTATTGTAACCCCCTTATATGTTATTTGCTGTTTCTCTCTTGGTGCTCTTAGGATTCTCTCTTTGTCTTTGAAATTTGCCATTTTAATAATAATGTACCTTGGAGTTGGTCTGTTTGGGTTGTTCTTCATTGGGACCATCTGTGCTTCCTGAACTTGATTAATGTTTTCACTCCTCATGTTAGGGAAATTTTCTATCATTACTTTTTTGAACAGGTTTTCCATTCCTTGTTATTCTTCTCCTTCTGGTATCCATATGATACAGATGTTATTATGTTTCATGTTGTCCTGCAGCTCTCTTAAACCTTCTTCAAACTTTTTCAGTATTTTTTCATTCTCTTATACTATCTTGGAGTATTTGTCTATATTGTCCTCCAACTCACTGATCCAGTCCTCTGCTTCCTCTAGCCTACTGTTGATTCCTTCTATTGTGTTCTTCAATTCAGAAATTGTATTCTTTATTTCCTCCTGGCTCTTACTGATAGTTCTAAGTCCTTTTTGATGCTGTTGTAGCTCTCAGTAAGTTCCTTGTAACTTCCCTGGAATTGTTTAGAGTTTTCTTTGAGCTGGGTGAGCTCATTGAGCTTCTCTATCATCATTCTTTCAAATTCCTTAGCTGATATTTTGTGTGCCTCTGTTTTATGTGGTGGTCTACCTGGGGATTCTTCCTTTCCTTTTGGTGATGGGCTGGTTCTTTTTTTTTTCCATTTTGCGTGTCTGTTGTTGCTTATTTATGTTTGTTTGTTTTTTGTTTCTGTTTTTTCTTCTTGGATTAATCTGCTTTGTTTCCTTGCCTTTGTTGAGCACCCTTCTGTGTTAGGAGATTTGTGGAGTTCAGTGCTGCAGTCTCCTAGAGTTTCTCCACTTGTTGCTCTTGGGGTGGCCTTTATGTCGTTAACTTGGGCTGTCTGGTTGTATTATGGAATGGTTGTGTATGTTGCTCGTTTCCTTCCAGTTGGCTGATTGAGAGACACCTTCTATCCTTTCTCATACACTGTTTTTGAGCTGCTCCTGAAACAGAACTACCAGTCCAGGAAAAATAACCATACCTTCAGTGACTTCTTTCTCTTTTACTTCACCTTTTCACTGCCTATGAATGTAATTATATACCCAAACCCTCCAAGGTAACCCCATTTTTAATTACACCCTCAGCTGCAACTGAGCCAGTCTTGATAGGGATGTAGATATATTAAGACTGCTGACTAAAATATAGATAGTTTTGAAGGGTGCTGAGGATTTTTAAAGATAGCAGGGATATGAGAGAGCAAACCAACTTTTCTATTCTATGGAAATGAGGAGAGGGAGAATCAGAAAGCCTCAAGTATGAGTGAACAGTGTAAGCCTATGCATATAGTTGCCACATCTGCCTCCCTGTTCTCTCTTAGTGATCCCTGATTGAGGTCCTGTGGACTTTTAGCAGAAATAAATAAATAAATAAATAAGAAGAAGAAGAAGAAGAAAGGGTTTAGGTGGCTGTTTACTTTTTATGATCCCTGATTGGTACAGGTGGAGCCAGGACCTGTATGCTTTTAGCAGGAAAAAAAAAAGAATAAAGAAAGGGTTTAGGTGTCTGGGGAGGGGAGGAATACTTAGATTGAGGACTGGGAATGTGTTGGAGCCAGAGAGTGAGTAGACTTTAAATCAAGAGTAGGGGGAGGGTCTTGGGTATTTAAGTGGATTGAGATAGGGGAGGATTAAAAATATGTGAGTTGTGACACACTATGTTTTAAACAGAATTTATTTATTTATTTATTTATTTATTTATTTATTTATTTATTTATTTATTTTAAAAAACAGTATTTACTTAAAATGCACAAATTGTGAGGCTTGGGAGTAATTTTTGAAAAGGATATGTTAGGGATTAATAGTTCATGTAGCTCTTGGTGTTACTCAGGTGGTTGAGATTAGCAGTGATTTATTTCCTGAGTCTGCCTTTTTCCTGGTCAGGTCTCTGCAGTCTAGCTGGTCTTGGAGTGGCAGGGTCTATGTCTGTCACAGTCAGGGCTGATTCTGAGTGTCAGTCCCCAGGTAGGCTGGGCCTCCAGTAGCCTAGCTAGGTTTCAGGGCTGCTGGTATTGTGGCGCCCTCCCTGTTCTTCTTCCATTTGAAGTCCAGCAAGGTGCTTCTGTGATGTCTATAGCTGCTCCTCTCCCTCCAGCTCCTGGAGGAGGTTCCTGCCTGAGATGGGCACCTGGCACCCCTGAAGGGTGGTCTGCAATCTCGCTGGCTCCTGTGATGACTGGCCCTGCCCCTGCAGCTCCTGGAGATGGCAGCCCCCATCTGCCAACAATGCCTGGGTCTACCAACACTGCCCAGCTTCCCTGAGTGAGGGCCAACCCTCCAGGTAGTCCAGCTCTCCAAGGAGTTCTTCATGTTGCCTCTGTGATGCATGCCCAGCTCCCCAAAGCTTCTACAGCACAGCATTTGTTGCCTGCAATAGGCAGGTCAGTTGCTCCATCTATAAGTTCCCTGCTCACAGTTTGGAGTTTCTGTGGGAGCTTTCAGGCTGGGCCTCCCTGCTAGCAGGGGCTTCAAGCTGCTCTTTCCCCAGT
Source organism: Noctilio leporinus (assembly GCA_004026585.1). NCBI lineage: Eukaryota > Metazoa > Chordata > Mammalia > Chiroptera > Noctilionidae > Noctilio > Noctilio leporinus. The sequence continues at coordinate 68,299 of PVIW01006859.1, read as the reverse complement.
AGCCCAGCAGCACTGTTTTGGCCCTCTCACCACTCTGGCTGGTGAACTTCCCTGCTCCCCACAAGACTCTTCTCCATAGCCTCTGGCCCAGTGAGGAGCTTCCTCTCTCTGTCACCAGGGCAAGGCTCTCACACAGTCCCTCCCCTGCAGGAGTTCAATTCCTCGTTCCCTCTGGAGTTGGCCCTCATTGCCCAAACTTCACTGCTCAGATTTCTAGTCACCAGGGAACCTGGTGCTGGCTTCAGTTAAAGACATCCTTCTGGATAGAGCTGCCACTGCCCAGAGCCAATCTTGGCCCACCAGCTGGTTTGGAACTATCTCACCTGCTCTCCTGTAGATCTCTGCAGCCTCTGGGCGGTGCTCCCCTGAGTCCAGATGCTTACTGCTCCAATTCTTAGGGACCTGCAGACCTCTCTTGCTCCCTACCCTATCCTCCAGCTGCTCTGGTACTCCAGAACACCATCAGCACTGCTCTCTACTCTGTGGCCATCTTTGATCTCCCAAAATGTGGTCTTTTTGACTGATTCCTTCCCCTTAGCATATTATTTTTTGTGTTCATGATGTAACATGTGTATATATCTCATTTTATTTATGCATTCATCAACTGATGTAAATTTCAGTTTTTCTACTATTTAGCTATTATGAATAATGGTATTATAAACATGGGCATACAAGTTTTGTGTTCAAATTATTTTTTCATTGCTCTTGAATATACACTTAGGAATATAGTTGCTGAGTCTAATGGTAACTTTATGCTTAATCTTTGGAGGAACTATCAGACTATGTTCTGAAGTGCCTGTCTATTACATTACCATCAACAATATATGTGTTTCAATTCTCCTCATCCATGTCAACACTTATTACTACTGCCTGTGATTATGGCCATGGTAGTATTAAAATGGTATCTCATTATTATTTTACTTTACACTTCCCTTTTGGCAAGCTAAGTATGTTGGATATCTTTTTTTTTAATATTTTACTTTTATTATTTTCAGAGAGAGGGGAAGGGAGAGAGACAAAGAGGGAGAGAAACATCAATGTATGGCTGCCTTTCACCTGCCCCCTGCTATGGACCTGGCAGGAGACCTGGGTTGCAATCTGATTATGTGCCCTGGCTGGGGAATTGAACCAAGGCCTTTGGGTTTGCAGGCCGTTACCTATCAGCCAGGGCTGTTGGACATCTTTTCATGCACTATTGGCAATTCACGTATCCTTTTTGGGAAATGCCTACTTTTGTCAACTAGATGACTTATAATTTTCTCACATTCTGTGTGTTGACTTTTTCCTTTCTTAGTGGTGTCCTTTAAAATACAAACAAAAATTAATTTTGATGAAGTAAAATTTATCTGTTTTTCTTTAGTTTCTTGCACATTGTGTCATATCTGAGAAAACATTGCCTGATTCAAGTTCACAAAAATTTACATCTATGTTTTTCTGAGAGGTTTATAGTTTTAGCTCTGACATTTTGATCTTTGATCCATTTTGAGTTATTTTTTGTATATGGTGTTTGGTAGAGGCCTAACTTCATTTTTCCATTTCTACAACTCTTGCCTAATTTGCACTCTCCAGTGAGAGTATGATTGTTACATTATGAATTTGGGTCACTCAAAACTCCTAATTGTTCATAGTTTCTGCAACTCAAGTTTTTGGCTGTTTTATGTTATCTGTGTTCTGTACTAAGGATTCTTGGTATCTGTTATATCAAATAATAAATTTTCTAATGCATCTGCAATCTCAAATTAAGAGTCCTGAAAAGCAAAATCTGGCTGATACTAAACACTGTGAACTCTATTTGGGCAAAGCTTTTGAAAAGATTATTGAAAAGATTATTATCAACTGGCTCTTCCCCAGTAAACGTACACATTTTATGCACTTACTCTTTGATAGAGAATTATATGAAACAGAATGTGAACATTTACTGTACTAAATAACATGTAGCCCTTTGCCTTCTCAGAGCAGAACTCAAGGACATGTGAAGAGGTAAGTTTCATACATTTCAGAGATTTGTGGTTTTATATATCCAGTGTAAATCTCTGGATACAGATCATATTTAGTTTCATATGTTGATTTTATTTTATTTTTATTTTTTTGTCTCCAAGCTGATTCACTTCAACTGAACACAAGGATAGATTTTTTCACCTTTACCTTAGGCTTATAGGGAAATGTTGCATATATTTCTTTGGTTTGAGATGTAAATTTTCCTTTGCACAATACACATCTTTCTTTATAGTTGCCTAAGTACAGGTCTATCCTCTCTACCTTTTCCCATATTGAACACACATGTACCTCACTCTTTGCTATTTATATTCATCTTCCATGTGGCTGTTCTTCAAGTTATGGTACATTTGTCTCCATTTTAATACTTCTTGTAGCTCTTTCTATACCAACTCCCATTATAATTTTTTTTTTATATATTTTTATTCTTATTTACTATTACAGTTGTCCCAGTTTTTTCCCCTTTGCTCTCCTTTGTTCAGCCCCCACTACTACTCCCACTGCTGTCCATGCCCAAGGGTCATTTATATATGTTCTTAGACTATTTTTCCCCCTCCTTCTGATGACTCACAGAGATCCTTTATTGCCATGAATAAAATAAAAACACCCCAGGCTTGCTTGGGCTCAGGGAGGGAAGCCCTGGCCAATGTTAGAGAAACAAGAGCCTTGAGCTCCACTCTCCAGAGACTTTTATTAGGTAACCACATAGGGGGTGCAGGTACACATCTAGATTATTCTGAAAGGAGAATGCTTTATAGAATAAGAATGATTCTGTTTAAACCACAATAGAAGGAACATGGAGGTCTTGCCCCAGGGAATGGTTTGCTAGCCAAGATGTTGACAAGTACTCCAGGTGGCTCATAGAAATAGAGAGGGTAAGGTTGCATGTAGGTTAAAATTTAACATCTACTACTGTTACAATAAGGAAGCCAGGGAAGTTTGCTAGCTTCAAAGATTGTACAGAAAATTTCCATGGCCAGGTTCCAACCAGAGTCCCCCAGTTGCAGCATGGAGGCCTGTATGTACCCAGCTTTTCTGGTTTTCTGGTCAGGTCTTCTAGGCTCAGCCTGACCTTCAGGGTACTCCACACTCCACTGCCATCCCTGGGGGTCTCCAACATCTCCCCCTTTTTTATTTGATATTGAGACAGTAGTCATACCTGTGAAGCCAGCAAACTGCTTCTTGTGAATGTGATCTCTCATAAATAATTTATAGATGCACCTCAGCACACATAGTACTATAATAATGTAAAGACATCCTGCAGCCCCCATCACCCGCACTTTCATGTTAAGACCATCAAACCAGGCTTTAGGGTTCAGCTATTGAAGATTATGACTCAAGGTCTTAAAAACACAGAGGGGAGCAAAAAGGGGATGGATGTAATACAACAATAAAATTAAATTTAAAAAAATGAAAAAAAAAAAAAAAAAAACCCACTCTGCTCAGTGAGTTTTTTAATGTTCTTAAGTTACTGATGTAACTCCAGCTATAGTTGATCCACTTCTCCTCTTAGATGGGTGTAAAAGGCCCCAGTAAGCAGTGGCATATTTCTTCCCAGAAGTGTTGGCTGGTATTCCATGTCAGGAAGTGATGCACAGCCTGGAGAAGGCTGGATCATAGGTGATATCGACAGTATGGGCAGTCTGAAAAGATTCAGTCAAAGTGGTTGGGTGGCAGCAGTGCAAGCAATGAGAGTCCTCCATGGTAGAGCTTCATTATCTTGGTGGGCAGCCAGAGGGATCCTGTGGGGATTGAAAAACAAGCATATTCTCCTCTTCCCCATGTTAGTAAATTAGCTGGTAAAAATTTAAAAATTATAGGTATATATTGCTAGCATAATTAGGTTCCTAGAGGAGGAGCCCATACTACTCCTTTTTTGTTAGGAAGAGTTTGGAATGTATGATGGGCTTGTGCTATAATAGCCTGGCCTATGGGATTATATTGGATGCCAGTTTTGTTTTGTTTTTGTTTTTTTTGTTTTTTGAATTTTTAGTTTTTGTAGTGGCAACTGCCTTTTGAAAGGTGGTGATGATACTTACTAGGGTGTCAGCTTGGTTATTGTTTTTGCTGTGGGCCTAGGAAGGCCCTTATGAGAACAAATATGAGTGCTAAATAAGCTATGCTCCTTTCTAATGTATAGTGAAACTAGGATTTTTATAGTACTTTAAAAAGTGGAACTTTTGAAAACCTGTTTACTAAACAAATATACAAAACCAAACATTCTATTTTATTAAAATTATATACTTACTCTGAATTATTTTTATGAAGCTAAATGAATTAGTTTTGATTATCCTTGAGAAAATGATTTAAAATATTAAAACAGCCTTGCCTGGTAGCACAGTGGATAAGGCACCAGCCTGAGAACCCAAAGGTCACAGATTCAATCCCCAGCCAGGGCATATAACCAGGTTGCAAGCCAGATCTCCAGTCAGGTCTGTGGCTACAGGCAGGTGAAAGGCAGCCATACATTGATGTTTTTCTCCCTCTCTACCTCTCTCCCTTCCTCTCTCTCTGGAAATAATAAATAAAATCTTTAAAGAAAAAATAAAAATATGAAAACATTTAACTTAAAGGAATAGAGCCAAATCTATTCATTTCATTATAATTGTCATATTGTTCCTTTATTTTGAAGATTATCACAGTTTCATAAGTAACAGTACTTTTGTTCAATAACAAATATATTTGTATGTGGAGGTATACATACTTCCAGAAATTGTTTATTTTGGTGTGTATATTTTTATTGTGATGTTTTTAGCTCAGTATTTTAGTAGAAAATATGCACATAAATTGTATACTTTATATATGTTTTTTAACCTTGAATATTCTTTCAAGTGTTTCAAAAATATATATAGGTAACAAGAATCATTGCTAAACTAAATTTATGAATATAAGAAGCAAAAACTAAAAAAATAGTTATAACAAAATTCAATATTATATACTATATATTATTAAGAAAGCATTCACTTATGTAAGTAATGAGAGTAGTATCAGAAAAAATCTGGATATATTTTTATATATCCTTAAAATGATTTCTTTATATTATTTCTATTTGAATGTACATATTTTATTTTTGTTTGTTTTTTAAAGATTTTATTTATTATTTTTAGGGAGAGGGGAAGGGAGGAAAGCAGAGAGGGAGAGAAACATCAATGTATGGTTGCTTTTCACCTGCCTCCCGTTACTGACCTGGCTGGACACCTGGCTGAAGACCTGGCTTGCAACCTGGTTATGTGCCCTGGCTGGGAATTGAACCAATGACCTTTGGGTTTGCAGGCTGGCACCTTTCCACTGAGCCACCAGCCAGGGCTGAAGGTACATGTTTTTATTTAACATTCAAATTAGTTTCTATTATAATATTTTAGTTTTGTTATAAACTATAAAATATTTTTAGAAAATGCCCTAATGGTAAGAATAATTCTTCCACATATAATTATATTATACTAAGTATATATTCATGTTATGTTCTAGAAATATACTGAGACCTTGAACATACTCAAATTCAAGATTAAAATGATAATAAAATGACTTGTAAGAAAATTTTTATGTGTTTAGAAGGTGAAATTTTTAAAGACTATGTAACAAGAAGAAAATACCTGGCTGGAATGAATATAGTAGCTCATCAGATGGATAAACATACCTGTAATAAGAACACTTGTGCAAAATGGTTAATTTATATAATGACCTACAAATCAGTCTTTGAGTCTATGAAGACATAGGGAAATTCTTGTCCTTGTGATATTTAATAAAATTGTATTTCTGTACTTCTACAATATTTCTTGTACCTACCAAAGTATATTATATGCTTACTGATTGACAAATTTTGGTTTCAAATATTAAATAATACTAGAAGGGGAGAGTTAAAGGGTTAAACAGTGGCAGCTATTCCCTGGGAGGGAGTTGGGAGCATGAGAATAGCCCTAGAAATCTCCTCCCTTTGGGTGTAAGAATGCTAATGGGAAACTATATGTTCCCATGTACTATTTTCCTACCAGGTGATTGCAGCCTTACCAGTTTTTCTAGATCCAACAATAAATATAGTAGTTGTGGCTGGTGGGAGGGGAACTATGCTTAGTTGAGGCAGCAACTGACTAACCCTATAGGGGTGCCTATTGTTGGAAAGCAAAAATGTCTGATAGGCTTCTGGAGACTAATTCTTGAGAGCTGGAGAGAACTGGTGGAGAGTTAAGGTCAGAGTCAGGGTAATAAAAAGATTAGTTAATTGGTGGGTAGTAATACCCAAATTGCAAGGTAGCCAATTAATAGTTCCAAGTAATTGTTGAAGGCTATTGAGAGTTAATATCTTCAGGGACTTAATTTGTTGTATTACATTCATCCCCTTTTTACTCCCCTCGCTCCCCTTCCCCACCCACCCACTCCCCCACAAAGTCAATCCCATTTGTTGTCCATGTCCATGGTTCTTCCAAACGAGTTTCTTGACTAAACTGCTCCACTTCTTTGCCTCTAGTTCCCCCCACCCCAGCCCATTGAAGGTCTATTCACTGTATTGTGTATCTGGTTCTGTTTTGCTTGTTGTTAGTTTTGTTCATTATTGTCCTATAATGGGTGAGATCATATGGTATTTGTCTTTCACCGATTGTCCTATTTCAATAAGCATAATATTCTCCACTTCCAAACACATCGTTGCAAAGGGTAGGAGTTGCTTTTTATCCTGCTGTGTAGTATTCCATTGTGTAAATGTACCAAAGTTTTTTTAATCCAATCATCCACTGATGGGCACTTAGGCTGTTTCCAGCCTCAGAAAGAGTTTGGGAGTCTTTCCTCTTACTGGAGTGTTTGGAATAGGGTGAGAAGGATATGAGTTAGTTCTTCTTTAAATGTTTGGTAGAATTCACCTGTGCAGCCATCTGGTCTGGGGCCCTTGTGCTTTGGGAGATTTTGGATTACTTCTTCAATTTCACTAGTTGTTATTGGTCTATTCAGGCTTTCTGCTTCTTCTGGATTCAGTTTTGGTAGGTTATACATTTCCAGAAATTTGTCCTTCTACTTGTTCTGGGCTTTGTTTGTTGTTGCTCCTCTAGTTCTTGCAGCTTTATGGTTAGATCGTTTGTATAAGCTTCTTCTACCCTTTTTTAGGTAGGCCTGTATTGTTATGAATTTCCCTCTGAAGACTGCCTTTGCTGTGTTCCATAGATTTTGGGCTGTTGTGTATTCATTGTCATTTGTTTCCAGAAACTTTGATTTCATTGTTAACCCATTCATTAATTAAAAGTGTGTTATTCAGTCTCCATGAGTTAGAGTGTTTTTGGTTTCTTCCTTTGAGGTTTGTTTCCAGTTTCAGTCCATTGTGATCTGAGAAGATGATTGGTATGATTCCAATGTTCCTGTATTTGTGGAGGCTTGTCTTGTGACCTACCATGTGCTCTATCTTTGAGAACGTTCCATGTGCATTTGAAAAAAATGTGTATTTTGCTTCTTTGGAGTGAAAGGTCCTGTATGTATCAGTTAGGTTCATTTCCTCTAGTTCAAAGCTCAATATCCTTGGTATTTTTTCATTTGGAAGATCTGTCCATTGTTGATAATGAGGTATTAAAATTCCCTGCTATTAGTGTGTTGCTCTCTATATCCTTCTTGAAGTCCTACAAGATTTTCCTTATATATCTCAGAGCTCCTATGTCTACCATAGTTATGTTTTCTTGATGGATTGTTCCCTTAACTATTATGAAATGTCCTTCATTGTCTCTTTTTATGGTCTTCATTATAAAATCTATTTTATCTGAAATAAATATTGCCACTCCAGCCTTTTTTTTATGTCCATTTGCTTGATATATATTTTTCCATTCCTTCACTTTCAGTCTGTGTCGATCTTTTGTTCTGAGGTGGGTCTCTTGAAGACAGCCTATATGTGGGTCATGTTTTCTTATCCATTCAGCTTCCTTATGTCTTTTGATTGTTGCATTTAATCCATTTACATTTAAGGTTATTTTGATTGATATTTATTTATTGCTGTTTTCTCCTTTTGTACCTGTGTTCCTCTCTGTCTCTCTCTGTTTCTTCTTCTTCTTCTTCTTCTTCTTCTTCTTCTTCTTCTTCTTCTTCTTCTTCTTCTTCTTCTTCTTCTTCTTCTTCTTCTTTTTTAAAGCAGACCCTTTAGCATTTCTTGCAATGCTGGTTTGGTAGAGATATATTCTTTTAGTCTTCTTTTGTCTGGGAAACTCCTTATTTCTCCTTTCATTTTGAATGAGAGCCTTGCTGGGTAGTGTATTCTTGGTTGCAGGCCTTTGTTTACCATTACTTGGAATATTTTTTTGCCATTCCCTTCTGGCTTGTATTGTTTTTGTTGAATAATCATTTGATAATCTTATTGGATCCCCCTTGTATGTTATTTGCTGTTTCTCTCTTGATGCTTTTAGGGTTCTCTCTTTATCTTTGAAATTTGCCATTTTAATTATAATGTGTCTTGGAGTGGGTCTGTTTGGATTCATTCTCATTGGGACCCTCTTTGCTTTCTGAACTTGAGTAACATTTTCACTCATCGTTTTAGGGATGAGTGAACAGGTTTTACTTTTTTGAACAGGTTTTCCATTTCTTGTTTCTCTTCTCCTTTTGGTATCTTTATGATATGTTGTCCTGCAGCTCTCTTAACACCTCTTCATTCTTGTTAGCTTTTTTAATTCTGTTGCATTGTCTTGGAATATTTTTCTATGTTTTCCTCCAGCTCGTTGATCCAATTTCTGCTTCCTCTAGCCTGCTGTTGATTCCTTCTACTGTATTCTTCAGTTCCGAAATGGTATTTTTCATTTCTTCCTGGCTGTTACTGATACTTTCTATGTCCTTTTTAATGGTTCCTTTTTAAAGGAACTCAGTAAGTTCCCAGTAGCTTCCCTGGAGTTCTTGGTAGTTCCCCTGGAGTTGTTTGTAGTTTTCTTTGAGCTGGCTGAGCTCATTGAGCTTCTCTATCATCATTATTTTGAATTCCATATCTGGTAGTTTGCTTGCCTCTTTTTCATTTAGTGATCTTTGTGGGGATTCCTCCTTTTCTTTTGGTGATGGACTGTTTCTTTTTCTCCCCATTTTTAGGTTTCATTGTAATCCAATCAGACTGTGATCAGCTGCCAGGCTAAGGAACTACTAGGTTGGAAGGACTGATTTTTTTGTAATCCTATCGATCTGTAATCCACCACCAGGTTCAGATGCTGCTTGGGGTGACAGACTGATTCAGTTGTAAATCAAAAAAAAACAGCTACCAAACTTAGGCCCTACTGTGCTAGACAGAGAGGTTCAATTGTGATCCAATGGATCAGCCAGCAGCTCTGGTGCAGCCTGGTGGGACAAATTCCAATGTAAATCAATGAATCTGTGATCAGCTGCCAGGCTCAGGAGCCACTGGGTTAGGCAGCAAGATCCAATTATAATCCAGTGAATCTGTGATTGGCCACCAGGCTCAGGTGGCGCTGGGCTCAACTGTAAGATTCTATTGTAATCCAATGAATTTGTGATCAGCTGCCAGGCTAAGGGGACACTGGGCTAGACTAAAAGATTCAGTTGTAATCCAATGAGTTTGTGATCAGCCACCAGGCCCAGACACCAGTGGGCAGGACAAACCAACTCAGTTGTGAACCAATGAATCCACGATCAGCCACCAGGCTCACACGCCGCTGTGTCGGGCTAACTGTCTGACCCAGCTGTAAGTCAGAAAGTTTGTAATCTGCCATCAGGCACAGGTGCTGCTGGGAGAGAAATTCCTCTTCAGATGCCAACTATTGTATCTCTGCTCAGGGAGAGATTTCTTTAGATATAAGTCAAAGAATTGTGATCAGGTAGCAGGCTCAAGTGCCACTGGGTGGGCAGATTGCTTCCAGTGGGTGGGGCTATGTGGACCCTTTTAGGGAATGGCATAGCTCAGTCTGCCTGAAGTGTGGGTGATGAGTCAGCACTGGGATCCCTACAGCCACTTCCCCATCTCTCACCTTCCAAGCCACCACTGCAAACTCTCCCCATGCATCTCCAGTCCTCTCTGCCCTTTCTCCCCTGGAGACCAGGGTAGGTGGGTGCCAATGTATTTTCATTGTGGTCACCCTAATAGTTCTCTGTCTCCAACACTCTCTTAGGCTAGTAAACACAGCTTTCCACCCTTCTCTGCTGGATGCTGCTTGCTCTCTGCAGTGCTGCTGTAGCTGAAAATTCCAGCAGGGGGACCAGTCCCACACTTCTCAGGTGGAGCTCTGGCTCCATCTCTTTGGTTGCTGCCTCCTGTGGGAACCCAGAGAGACCTCCTGTGCCTCTGAGACTTCTACCAATCATGCCTTGATGAAGCATCCCCTTCTGTTCTATGGTTATAGGACTTCTTTCCAACTGGTGTTCTGTTGGTAATTACAGCTAACTTTTTCTCCAAAACAGTAATTCCAGATGTGACCTGGGAGAAGATTGGTGTAGCTCCACTTACTCCTCTGCCATCTTGCTGGCCTCTGAGAATGAATTGTTTTTTGAAAAAGTATGTCTGAGATATTTCTAAGGCTCAGACAGCTGCACCTTTTTTGGTTCAATTGCTAAACCTGCTTCAGCTATAGACTCCTGCAAATGTACACAAGTCTTAGTTAATAATTCTTGAGATGGGCTTGGAAGTAGGCTTCCCTAGCTCTGCCCTATTCTAGGTAGGGGCTAGAGAGATGCAGGGAAATCACAGGCTTGGGCTTAAGGCCAAGGCTTGAGTTTAAAACTGATACTTTTTTCTTGTCCCCTTCCAACTCCCTTTTTGGAAAGGCAAGCCTTCTACTGTTACGAGTTAACCCTATAGTTTCAGGATTTAGTAATAGTACTTAAAGACTTACCTGTTTATTTTTCTTCTTATTCCTTTTCTTCTATTTCTTTACTTTATATAATCTTTTTCAACTTATACAGACTATTCATGACTTTCTTGAATTTTTTGCAACTTACATAGTTGTTTGTGTAAAAAAAGTATTTTAAAATAAAGGTGATACATTTTCTTTGAAAGTTAATTAGGCAACTGATAGACAGATATAGAAAAAATAATTTTACCCAATTAGAATTATAAATGAATGTATACTAGAATGTAATAAACTTTTGGAGATTTTGTAGAGTTTCCTTATGACAAAGCTCTCTAAGTATTTTTAAATGTATTAAACAAGCCTGATTACTCTAAAAATTCATTTTTTTTAAGAAAATAAGTTTTTGAGATATGTATGGGCCCTTTGAAATACCCCAAGGCTATATGGAAAAGTCCTTTAAATTTTAAATTTTGGAAACTTTGTCAACCAAAGAAGGTACTATATTATGAAATAATATTTGACTACCCAAAGTGACAACAAAAAGATATGACATTAACACATGCCAAAAAACTTCAGTTTTTAGTATTGATAGACTGTTAACCATTTAAGCAATATACTATGAAATTCAATTATTTTACTAACTAGAACTTAGGGCTTTGGTTATTGGGCAGATAGATATAGGAAAAACCTTTTTACAACCTATTTGTAATATACCTGGTCCCCCTTAGTTTTTTTAAAATTATTTAACAAGAAAAGTTTCTTTTGTGCTTTGAGGGAGGAAGTGAGACTTCTTTGTACCTTTTCATTTTTTACTGATTTTCTCTTTTTTAATTTATTTTTTAAGATTTTATTTATTATTTTTGGAGAGAGGGGTAGGGAGAGAGGCAGAGAGAAAGAGAGACATCAATGTATGGTTGGTTGCCTTTCGCTTGCCTCTAGGTAAGGACTTGGCTGGAGACCTTGTTTGCAATCTGATTATGTGCCTTGACTAGGGAATCAAACCAGTGACTTTGGGTCCACAGGCCAGTGCCTTATCCACTGTGCTACCAGCCAGGGCCTCTTTGTACCTTCTGTAAAACAAACATAGTGATTATTTTATGAAGCAGATAATTGAAAGTTACTATGCTATCAATGCCCACAATTGATGTTGAGGAATTAATAAATGGCCTACTATATTAATTAGAAAAGGTATTGGTGTACCTGCTACTAAAGGAATTACAGTACTAAGCTGAAAGTAAATTTCCCATTTTTTAGAAAGAGATGGGCTGTTACTTTTGGTTTTAACCCTTCAGTCACTCTTGCTCTCAGAAGTTCAGAGAGAGGGAGAGAGAATGTTGTCTAATCAGTCATTAAAAGTTTTTCTTTTCTTTTTCATGAAACTGATGTGTGCATGGCTGCAACTGTGGCTGACAAGAAGTCAATTAATGGAGCCTGTTTCTGTGGCTCTGGGGCCCACCAAGGGGCCCTAGGCAAAGGGTGATTTTCTGAGGCACAACTTCAGAGGCAGAGGTGGAGGGGGCAGATATGGATCTGAACAACTCAGCTCCTCATTCCACTCAGGAGCACTAGCCCCTGGTGGGGTGGATCCCTCTCCTTAGTGGAAGCTGAATCTGCCACTTCACAGATGTTTTCCTCCACCTTATGGGTTAGAGTTTGCAGAGGAACAAGTACCCCCCTGACCATTCCCCAAGTGGCTTAATTTTGGGCTCTGATATGGACACAATTGTCCTGGAGCCAGGTTAATTTTTGACCAACCTTTTCCCAGATGTCTAGATCTAATGTTCTCCAGGGAACTAGGGACAATGATTCTTTACAATCTTTAGGAGAGCAATTAAAGTTTTTCTTCCACCTTACATCCTGAGCACTTTCACAGCTGCTGAACTTGGAAATACATTTCTTGTTCTTTTGACAGTCCACTCCCCATGACTGCCAAGAGACTGAAATATTGGCAGGTTCACTGGTTTCAGTTTTTACCATTTCTTTCCACTTAATCCCTTCCTACTAGAACTCGCTACAGGATGATGTAATAGGCATAAGAATGCTGCTTGGGGGAAATGGCTCCCAAGGGCATTACCCCTTGGTTATCCGGATCCATCTTACAAGTCTTAGGTGTTAACCTGGGTAACCGGGGAGGCTCCAGGAGCTGGGCTGCTGCCCAGCAGCATAAGGAGCAACCCCTTATGTTGCCCCTGCCTGGTGATCCAGAAATAATTATATGATGATATGATAATCCCTATTTGGCTAATGCATGTCTCAGGGGTTGACCCCAGACACCTCCACAAGACTCCAACTCATGAGGCTATACCTGATTGCTTGATTCAGAGGGAGGAAGTGCCTCTTTGTCTTCGTTGTTTTAGCGAGTCACCATGACACTCATAAAGCCCTAAATCTGAGGTGGAATAAATGAATACTGTGGAAAGAAACAAACTGAAATGACTGTGATAAAACCAGCTGAGGACCTTTCCTTTATCTTAAATACACTCTGTGGATATACCGCTACTGGGTGCCACTTGGGATGATGGTGTTGCTGCCTCATATCTTGGTGTTCTGTCCATGACAATGGCTCATAGCCTTCTGGCCTTTGGGCCCCACATTTGGGCACCAGGAATGATGAGGAATCTGACCTACAGAGATCCCTTGCTGTCATAAATAAAACAAAAACACCTCAGGCTGCTTGGGCTCAGGGAGGGAAGACCTGGCTAATGTCAGAGAAACAAGAGCCTTGAGCCCTCCTCTCCAGAGACTTTTATTAGGTTACCAAGGTAGGTGGTGCATACACATCATAGATCACTGTGAAAGAAGAATGCTTTATAGAATAAGTGTTAGTATGTTTAAACCACAATAGAAGGAACATGGAGGTCTTGCCCCCCAAGGTATGGCCTGCTGGCCAAGATGTTAACACGGACTCCAGGTGGCTCATAGAAATAGAGAGGGTAAGGTTGCATGCAGGTTAAAGTTTAACATCTGCTGCTGTTATAATAAGCAAGCCAGGGAAGTTCGCTAGCTTCAAAGATTGTACAGAAAATTTCCATGGCCAGGTTCCAACCAAGGCCCTCTAGTTGCAGCATGGAGGCCTGTATGACCCAAGCTTTTCTGGTTTCCCAGCCAGGTCTTACAGGATTAGCCTGACCTGGGCAGGGTTTAATACCTTGCTGCCATCCCTGGGGGTCCCCAACATTTTCCCACCATTTCCTCTCCCCACTTTCCTCTGGCAGCTGTTAATATGTTCCCTGTTTCCATGTCTCTGGTTCTGTTTTGCTCATCAGTTTATTTTGTCCATTAGATTCCTCTTATAAGTGAGATCATACAGTATTTGTTTTTCACCAACTGGCTTATTTCACTTACCATAATACTTTCCAGTTCCAGTTATGCTGTCACAAAGGGTAGAAATCCCTTCTTCCCTCTTTGTGCTGCATAGTATTCCATTTTGTAAATGTACCATGTTTTTATTAATCTTTTCATCTATTGATGGACACTTAGGCTGTTTTCAACACTTGGCTATTGTATATGTAGCACTGCTATGAACTTAGGAGTACATAAGTTCTTTTGAATTGGTGTTTAAGGATTCTTAGGGCATATTCCCAGAAGTGGAATCACCAGGTGAAAAAGCAGTTCCATTTTTAATTTTTTAAAGAAATACCATACTGTTTACCACAGTGGCTACACCGGTCTATATTCCTACCAACAGGTGTCTCTCTTCTCTGCATCCTCACAAGCACTTGTTTGTTAATTTATTAATGACGGCCATTCTGATGACAGGTGTGAGGTGATATCTCATTGTGGTTTTAATTGGCATTTCTCTGATGGCTAGTGAGGTTGAACATTTTTTTTTGGTATGTCTATGGGTCTCTGTATGTCCTCCTTGGGGAAGTGTTTATTCAGGTCCTTTGCCCATTTTTTAATTGGATTGTTCATTTTCCTGGTGTTGATTTGTGAATGTTCTTTATATATTTTGGAGATTAAATCCTTGTCCAACACATCATTGGCAAATATGATCTCCCATCTTGTAGGTTTCCTTTTATTTTGATGATGGTTTCTTTAGCCATGCAGAAGCTTTTTAATTTGATATAGTCCCATTTGTTTATAGTTTCTTTCAATTCCTTTGCCCTGGGAGACACATAGGCAAAATATTGTGTGTGAGATATCTGAAATTTTACTGCCTGTTTTTCATTAGGATTTTTATGGTGTTATGATTAAGTTTCTCACCTATTTTGAGTTTTGGTAAAAATAGTGGGATACAAGGTTAATATGGCCTTTTGTACACCAAAAATAAACCAGTAAGAGCAATTTAAAAAAATCCCATTTACTCAAGCAACAAAAACAAGAAAGGAAGGAAGGAAAGAAGGAAGGAGAAAGAAAGAAAAAAAAAAAGAAAGAAAGAAAGAAAGAAAGAAAGAAAGAAAGAAAGAAAGAGAGAAAGAGCCTAGAAATATACTTAACCAAAGAGATAAAAGACCTGTATTCAGAGAATTATAGAACACTAAAAAAAGGAATTAAAGATGATACAAAAATTGAAAGTATATATCCTGTTCATGCATTGGAAGAATTAGCATAATTAAAATGTCCATACTATCCAAAGCAATTATAGGTTCAATGCAATTCTTATTAAGTATCAGTGGCATATTTCATAGATCTAGAACAAATACTTATCTAGAACATATACTTAAAAAAAATTTATATGGAACAAAAAAATGACCCTGTGTAGCCATAGCAATCATGAGAACAAAGAACAAAGTTGGAGGGATTCAATACCTGATATCAAACTATACTACAAGGCTACTGTAATCAAAAGAATCTGGTACTGGCATAAGAATAGACACGTAGTAGATCAATAGAACAGAATAGAGGCCACAGAAATAAATTCATGTCTCTATGGTCAATTAATATTAGACAAAAGGGGCATGAGCATACAATGGAGTCAAAATACCCTCTTCAATAAATGATATTGGGAAAACTGGACTGGTACATACAAAAACAAAACAAAACAAAACAAAACAAAACACAAAAGATCACCAACTTACACCATGCACCATTATAGTTTCTTACAGATCTCAGAATTTTCTTCTTACCTTCCTTTATATCCATACATAAGCCCCAGTCCTTATTCAGTTTTTATATCAGGCTTCTAAATTCCCAGCCTTTCAGCATCATCTGTCAATCAACCCAATTCCTGTAAAGCAAAAACATCTTTGAAATAGTTATTTTCAATAACTTTTAGTCATGTATGGAAAGTGTCACAATGCAATCTATTAAAAAAATTAAACAAAATAGGATATTTTGAGTAATATAATCATTTCATTTAATGATGTGCTAAAAAATCTAAATTTTAAAATTATTCACTATAAGATAAAAAAGTTATTTTCTTTTATCCTAATTAGAAAGACTTTAGGGATTTATTTTATAAACAGATCATATTGAAATCTATATATACAAAAAAATGAACATAATTTGTTATAATTTCAGTATTCAGAATATTTATATTTTTATTAATAATATTGAAGAGAGTCCTGCTGGTGGTTCAGTTGATTGGAGTGTCATCCTGTACACCAAAAGATTGTAGGTTAGATTCCTGGTAAAGGCACATACCTAGGTTGCAGATTCAGTCCCCAGTTAAAATGCATGTGGGAGGCAACCAACTGATGTTTCTCTCTCATAGTGACATTTCTTTCTCAATCTCTCTCTCTCTCCCCCTCTCTCCCTCCCTCCCTCACTCCCTCCCTCCCCCTCTTTCTAAAATCAATAATGATAGCCTCAAGTGAGGATTAAAAAGAAAGCAGTGCAAAGGAAATAAAAGAACAAAAAAAAAAAAAAAAAAAGGGGGGGGGGGATATATCCAATTGAAAAATTTCTGTTCAGCCAAAGAAAATACCAGCAAAATTCAAAGGGAACAAACTGTATGGGAAAACATATTTGCCAATGAAACCTCAGACAAGGGTTTGATACCCAAAATATATAAATTATGTGACTCAACACTAGGGAGACAGACAGCCCAATTAAAAATGGATAAAGGACCTGAACAAATAACTCACTGAGGGAGACATACATAGAGCCCAAGGGCATATGAAAGAAGGCTCAATGTCACTAGCCATCAAGGGATGAAAATTAAAACAACAATAAGATACCACCTCACACCTGTCAAAATGGCAATCAACAACAAATCAACAAACAACAAGTATTGGCAAGGATGTGAGAAGCATTCTACTTTACCTTAAAAATGTGCAAACATGGTAGCACAGTGGTTAAGGCGCCGGCCTGCGAACCCAAAGGTCGCAGGTTCGATTCCCCAGCCAGGGCACATAATCAGGTTGCAAACCAGGTCGCCAGTCAGGTCTGTGGCTGGAGGCAGGTGAAAAGCAACCATACATTGATGTCTCTGATGTCTCTCTCCCTCTCTGCCTCTCTTCCTTCTCCTCTTTCTAAAAATAATGAAATAAAATCTTTAAAAAATAATAAAAATAAAAAGAATGTGCAAACAACAATCACCCTATTTTAAGGAGAATAAAATTTACTATTATTAGCACAAAGCACTATTTCTCTTGCCTGTGATGATACTTACTACAGTTAAAACTAAATATGCTTTTGGCTAATATAAGAGAGAAGACATTTTCATTTTCACATTCCTAAAAAATTTTTTTAAGTTTAAGTGATTCCAATTTATTGATCCTAGATCCAAATCTTCAAATAAAGCTGAATTATTTTATTAAATGGCATTAAACCAAAGCTGTCTATCAAGTTAGCATTTCAGCCTGAATGAACCACCTCTATTTAGAAAATTGATCTTCATGTCATACTTTTATTAACCTTGAGTTAATAAAACAGAGTATGGTTGCTCTGGAAAAGAGAGAGAGAGCGAGAGAGAGAGAATGAATGAGAAGGAAGGAGAGAGAAATCATCTCTGGTTACATTTTACATCATGGACAAGCTAGGTGGGGTATAGGCATTAGAGCTAACTGTGTATATAACCTCCCCACAGACAAACAAAATCAACAATGTACACATTTAAATGCATAAGCTGGGTAACACACAGAGCTGTAAGTAGGAAGTCTGTGCCATTAAAAGGCTGCTAGGACTGATGCATACTGGTAACTCGAAAAAAGGAAAGAAAAGCTGCAGTAAAAACAGTAATTCCCCAGTGATTACTTTTTTCACCCAAATCATGACATCTTCAGTTAATAAATTATTGAAACATGTTTATGAAGAATTGAAAATATCTTTTAAAGCAATTCATTATATGTCTTGCCTTATTAGGCATTAGGAAAAGGACATTGTTTAGATGTGATTTATCTCATCTCTAGTTAGGTGCTCAGAATTAACTGGACTAGAATACTTACCAGAAAACTGACTGATTCACACTTGATGGAGTAGCTAGAATGCAGATTTGGAACCCAATATGCCTAGATTTGAATCATGATAACAGCACTCAAAAATGATTTGGGTTCGGTTAATTGTCTTAATCTCTACCTTTAACATGTGGATGACATGTGCTTTCATGGAGATGAACATTAGACTGAATTTTTGTAGCTCGCTCTCTAAAATGGAGCCCCTATATAAGCAGTGACAATAAAATACAAAACCTAACTGTTAAGGGCCATAGAAAATCCCACCTTCTGGCCCCAGCATTTTATTCCTCTGTAAAAAATTACAGGGAGTGAGATAAAATCAGATTTTTGTTTCTTTGCTTATTTGTTATTTGTGCTTTCCATTTTATAGCCCACATATGAATGAAATCATATGTTGGATATGGTATTCTCAAGATCCATATATGTCATTACAAATGGCAGCATTTTATCATTTCTTATGACTGAGTAGTATTCCACTGAATGTATGTACCACATTTTCTTTATCTACCATAGAACACTTTTGACAAACAAACAAACAAAAACTCATGAACACAGACAACAGTATGGTTCTTACCAGAGGAAAGAAGGGTGGCAGGAGGTATTAAAGGTTAAAAAGGGGCTGGTGGATAAGGCACCAGCCTACAAACCCAAAGGTCACTGGTTCGATTACCAATAAGGGCAACATAACCAGATTGCAAGCCAGGTCTCCAGCCACGTCTGCAGCCAGAGGCAGGTGAAAGGCAATGATACATTGATGTCTCTCTCCCTCTCTCCCTTCCCCTCTCTCTCTAAAAATAATAAATAAAATCTTTTTAAAAAAGGGGGTCAAGTATATGGTGAACACACAACACAATGTACAGATGGTATATCATAGAATTGTACACCTGAAACCTATATCTTCTGAACCAATGGCACATCAATAAATTTAATAGCATTAAAAATATATATATATATATAACTAAAAGCTAAATTACCTAGAAAGAATCAGAAAATGATTTTGGGTATTTAAGAAATCAGAGCAAGGATGAATTGAACTATGAGCCCAATGTTTTAGGCATAGCTCCAAAATAGAAAATTACAATTTTCATGACAACTGAGCAGAGAGCTTTAGCACAGGCAACCCTTCCAAAAGCAGGGTTGAAGAAGCTCAAACATTCTCCCCAAAACACCCACTCTTTTCCTCCTAATCACCACATTGCAAGTGATACACATGTTCTTTGAACTGGCATGGGAATTTGCTCAGCTGAGTTCTTAAGCATCTTATTAGTTTAGTATTGAGTGGACAAAAAAAAAAATCAGCTATGCAGTTTTGACACCTATATCATAATTCTCTTTACTTTGGCTCAATGTAAAATTGAAGGACAACTCAGGTTATTTTGGTTCAATTCAAAGGTGCTGTCACTTTCAAACAGGTCTATGCAACCGCTATGGCATACAATTACCCTTTGTCCTGTTATTTTTGTTGACAGTTAGAGTGTAGCTTTGTAGTCATATCACTTACTATATTTTGTTGATTCATAGTTTAGCTCTTTAAGAAGTGGGTTTTGTTTGTATGTTTGTTTTGGTGACAGAATGATTTGAAACCCATGTCTCTCATCTTCTGAGTCTCATCATGGATGCCACTCTGACATCTGTTTCTAAATTCTCAGGAGAGTCTGGACTGAAACCACATGTTTTCCAGGGTTAGGAGTCACATTCTTGCCCAGTAAAGAACACCATGTGTCTGTGTATCCACATGCATTTGTACTAAGCTATGTCTCTAGCCAACTTCAGTAACTCTAACGTCATTGGCTTTAATAGCTTTGTTGTTTATGATTCTCCTGTAGGGGAACCATCTTGGGGGAGGAAGGGTCACATGAAGCCAGCCTGACCCAGTTCCAGAAGCAGAAGTAAGCTCCTTATAGCTATGTCTGTAGTTTTTCTCCAAACTGCTCTTTGTTATCTACACACAAATTTTTACTGGTTATACCTCTCTTGAATAATCTCAAATTGCTAATTTGTGGAGTAGGAATTTGTGGAAAGGAATCCTGGGTTTACAACATTTTTTTCTTTCAATGGTTTTCTTTGCTTTACAGTTTCCCTAGCTTCCTTCCCCTACTCTGCCCTGGGACTTGATTTGTGTCTAGCAATTGGAAGAACTCTTGTGGGTCGAGAGAAGCAGAAAGGGAGAGATTGGTTGGTTCTCTGTGTTATGTAAAGAAGTAAGATGAGAGCTTATATAATATAATATAAATAAGAAGAAGATAGGAAAACTGAGTATAAGCTTCAATAGAAAAATGAACAATTTTAAAAGCTAGTTTTGCTGAAATAATAAATTTGGAAATAATGCAAGTTGTCCAAGATAGTGAATTATATTTATAAACTTAAAAGCAAAGTTTTCCAAAGTAATGAAATAAGGATTTGATCAGTCCAGTGGAATAAACTTGATCTCCTGGCTTCTATGAGTCACAGAATTTCCTTTCATTGTCAGCCCTAAAGTGGCCTCTTCCCCTATTTATTTCTTCTATTTGGTGATACAGCTATCTACCCATTCACTCCAGAAGCCTATATATATATATATATATATATATATATATAGCATATATATATATTTCACAATTACTCCTTTATGTTCATCTCTTAACTACCAAATTCTACTGACTTATTGCCAAGATACTATTGGGGTGTTTTTTCTTTTGCCTTTCATTTTATTTCTACTACCAAGAACTTCATTCAGACTCATGTAATTCTTATATCAAGTGCCTGAAAATGCTTCTTGATAAATCACTATGACTCAGTCTCATCTCATGCAAATCCACACTCCATAGACTTGGCCAGAATGAACTATCTAAGCCAGGTGGGCAAACTACCACTTGGGAACAAAATCTGACCTTATGTCTACTTTTGTAGAACCCATGGGGAAAAAAATGAATTTTACAATTTCAAATGGCTTTGAAAAACTCAAAGAAGAGTAATATTTTGTGAATGATATGGAGTTCAGATTTCACTACCAACAAATAAAGATTTTCATTCCTTACCCAAGAATATGTTCATTGACTTTAGAAAGGAACATTGATTGACGACCTCCCATACATGCCCCAACCAGGGACTGAACCCACCATCCAGGTGTGTGCCCTGACTGGGAATTGAACCCACAACATTATGGTGCATGCTTCAACCAACTGAGCCACCCAGCCAGGGTGATAAATAAAGCTTTACTGGAATAAGCCACTGACCTTTGCTTATTTATTGTCTGCGGGTATCTTTGTGCTTTAACAGAAGAAATGAACATTTACAGCAGGCACCAGAGGATCCACATAGTCTAAAATATTTACTTATTTACTCTCTGTCCCTTTCCACAAAAAAGTACCTCCCCTGCTATAAAGCATAGAGACAACCCATCATTCCTCTGCTCACAAACCTTGGTCATCCTCCATGACCTGGAAGATCAGCCCAGCTCCTGAGGGTGACATATAGACCTCCGTTACCTAAACCCTGTGTCTGTCTGCCTAGTGTTCTTGGTGCCATTGCCTTCTGCTAACTGGGAATGCCCTTCCTGTTATGTCCATTAAATACCATACTCCTCCCCTTTTTGTTGAGTAAAATGTTTTTGATCCCATCAAAAGGAAAGTTGAA
The DNA here is from genome assembly GCA_004026585.1 of Noctilio leporinus. Classification (NCBI taxonomy): domain Eukaryota; kingdom Metazoa; phylum Chordata; class Mammalia; order Chiroptera; family Noctilionidae; genus Noctilio; species Noctilio leporinus. Next base: position 46,602 of record PVIW01006859.1, on the reverse strand, counting down.
GTCATCTCCTTTAGGAAATTCCTAGATCTCCCTACAAAAGGATGTGTTCTCTTTAATATCTGCTGTCCACACCCCACATTATTATATGAGCATTAATTGTTTTCTGCATGTCTAAATACCAAGCTCTGAATTTCAAGCCCATTAGCTGGGCTTATTTATTTACCATTTATTATTTTTTAAATTTATTTCAGAGAAAAAGAGAAATGTTGACTTGTTGTTTCACTTATGTGTGCATTCATTGGTTGATTCTTGTATATGCTCTTCCTGGAAATTAAAGCCACAACGTTGGCATATAAGAATTACTCTCTAACCTGTTGGAACTACCCAACCTCAGTGTCCTTAGTGAGTATCACCATGTCACTCAATTAGTGTTTAATAAATTAAGATTTCTGACAAATAAAGTAACTAACAATAGATTTAAAAGACTACTTCATATATAATTTTAAAAAATATTCTATAACAAAAATGTAACATAAAATTATGTTCAAACACTTAATTTGATAAAATATTACAAATAAGATGATTTACAGTTTGGGAACATTACAGCAAGAAATATAAACTTAAGCTAATGTATTTATATGCAAATAAATGTTTTCCATAGGCCTGAATGACATAATTAATAAATATTTAAACAACTCAACTTGCCATTATTCCTTATTATCAGGTATAACTGACCATTACAATTTTCTTTCTTTCTTTCTTTTTTAAAATTTTATTTATGATTTTTAGAGAGAACGATGATGGGGAGGGAGGAAGAAAGGGAGAGAAACATCATTGTATGATTGCCTTTCACCTGTCTCCAGCTGGGCATATGGCTGGAGACCTGGCTTACAATCTGGTTATGTGCCCTGACTGGGAATTGAACCAGCTACCCTTGGTTTTGCAGGCCTGAGCCAATCCATTGAGCCACACCAGCCAAGGCTAAAATTGTCTTTGAGAATTTTTGTACTGATTATAAAGAGGGGGCAGAAGTCTCATGCATTTGAAAAAATTATATACACAATCTTAGCTAGAAGAAAAGATGTAGTGTGGTATCATTAAATTTCTAGATGGAAACAAGGAGCAGAATGACAGGTGGGTGGACAGGAAGAGGAGAGGAAAGAAGGAGAAGGGTTTAGTCAAGGAGCTATTATAAATGGCCCATGGACATGGACAACAAGGGGGTGATTGGCTGTGGGAAACAGGATACATTGAGTGTGACAGGGTGAGCAATGGGTGAAAAACAAAATAATTGTAATACAACAATAATAAATTAATAAAACCATAACAAATAAAGATATGCCCACTTAAAATAATTCTAGAGGAGTCCTGGCTGGTGTGGTTCAGCAAATTGGGTGCCAGCCTGCAAACGAAAGGATTGCTGGTTCTATTGCCAGTCAGGGCACATGCCTGGGTTGTGGGCCAGGTCCCTGGTTGGGGGTGTGTGAGTCAACCACACATCGATGTTTCTCTCCCTCTCTTTCTCCCTTAACTTCCCATCTCTTGAAAAGTACAAAAGGAAAGAAAGAAAAAAAGACAAAATATCTAGATGATATTTTGTATTTCTTTTGTAAGTCAAGATACTATATATCAAAATAACCTGCTTTGTCCTATACAAATTTGTAATATAATCACAGTAAATATATCACAATTTAAGTATCAGTTAAATGTCATTTAAAAATCTAAAATTATATATATATATGGAACTCTTAATTATGAGATATAAAAAGGAATTTCTTTAATAACTCCAAAAAAGAAACCTAATGATTTAAATGTTTTTATTGGATTTTATTGGTTATGCTATTACAATTGTCCCCACTCCCCATCCCCCTTGCTTACCTTTACCCAGCCACCATACCAGGCAATTTCCATACCTTTTTCCATTTCCATGAGGCTTGTATATATATGCTTTGGCTATTCCCTTCACCTTCTTTTATTCAGTCCTCCTGCCCCTTCCCTCTGACAGCTGTCAATCTGTTTCATGTATTTATGCTTCTGTTTCTATTTTGTTCCTTAGTTTATTTTGTTCATGAGAGTTCACATATAAGTGACAGCATATGGTTTTTGTCTTTCACTGACTAGCTTATTTTACTTAGCATACTATCTCTCAAGAATTAAAAAAAAAAAAAAAAAACATATTGCAAAAATATGTATACACCCTTATGTTCATAGCAGCACTATTCACAATAGCCAAGATCAGGAAACAGCATAAGTGTCCATCAGTAAATAAGTGGATTAAAAATCTTTAGTACATTTACACAATAAAATACTATACACAGTAGTAAAAAAGAAGGACCCCTTACCTTTTTTAACATCATGGTTTAAGTGTTGTATTCATTCTTCTGTTGCCCCTCTAAAAAATTAGATTTTCAATTACATATAAATGTATGTTTCTTAAAACAGAAAGCTTTGCTTCAGATATGAAAAATAATTATTCTCCTTCAAATTAATTGTTCTGAACACAACACTGCTTTCATACTTGCAAAGAGATGTGAGAAATGGGTCCAGAGTTTAGCAGGATATGTAGAGATTTTTTTTTTTTTTTTTTTTGTCATTACCTCTATAAACCCCATTAATCTTCATGTTCTGATCTCATTTGAGGAGGGGTTGCTTTCTGTTTTTACTCTATTTTTTACATCGCCAATCTTTGCTAATTTGATGAGTAATATCCTAAACCTGTCCCTTGTGAGTTGTCACAGTGTTCTTTATCACTGTTTGATTCATTATTCCTGAAACTCTTCATTTGTAAACTTGCTGTTATTCTTTTGATTAAACATTAGGTTTATTATTTTGCTTTTTTTTCTCTAAAGACAAAATAGCTACTGTAACCTTTAGTTACATTCTGTCCCCTAAGTAGGACCCATCCTCAATCCATCCAATAAAATCTCTCTTTTTGTTTTTAACTATGCAAAATAATAATGCCCTCTGAGGCTAAGCTGAAGCTATTGGTTCCATTTTGCACAGACATGATTGCAAGTTTTTTCCTACATGTTTGGTTCCTGCTTGACTCTTTCTCTGGCCAATCCAGTCATCTATCTTATGGCTATCCCCTCTCTGCTGTTGGCCTGCAGAATGCACGCAGTGGCTTTCGCACTCTGTGTGAAAAGGTTTGCTTTTTAAAAAGTTAAAGGGTAAACAGAGGTTGATGGTTGAGGCAGATGTTTTCCTAAGAGGATCCTCGCCCACTGACACTTGCTTTTCTTTCCAATGGCACAGGGTCCTATCTCTCAGAGGAGACCTGTGCCAAGCTGGTCTGGGATGATTGGGAGGAACACTTACTTTCATAATTCATGTTTACATTCACTGCAGACCTCATGGTTGGGATGCACATGATTGTGCCCATTATGAACAAACATCAAGCAGGGCCAGTTGAAATGTGCCTTCAGGTCCAGAAGGTGTTAGAGAACATGTTTTATGCATTTCTTTTCAACAGTTGACATGGTGCTCTGTTACCATCAGAAGCTTGATTAAATTCAACAACAGTTTCCAGAAACATTTTGTGAGTTCCAATAACATATAAAATCTTTGAGTGCTTTCCTCCCTCAAGAAATTTCCACACTCAGCACAGCAGAGCTCAGATGTATTCAGAGAATAAGATAAATGCATTGATGTCTCCCACTAGAATCCTGTGGATACTGATGTCACTTATCTCTTAGTGATTTATATTATTACTTCACTAAAGTGCATTCTATATTATCTCAGTTTAATCTTATAACAAGTTACCAGTTTTACAGGGGAGGACACTAGAGAGACCATTTCAAATTCCTTAAGTACCCCTTTTCTATCTGCTTATATCATGCTGTTAATAACTGGGATAGTAACTAACATATTCTAATGTAATTACTTGTTCATTTCCCCCATCAGACTAACTTCTTTGTAAGCTTATCATGAGACCTGTTGAGGTAACAGATTAACAAAACTATATGTTTCAAGTGTACATTTCAGTGATACATCATCTGCATATTGCATTGTGTGTTTACCACCCAAAGTCAAATTTCCTTTCATCACCATATAGTTAACCCCCTTTACCCTTTCTGCCCGCAACTCCCTTCCCTCTGGTAACCACCATATAGTTGTCTGTATCTATGAGGTTTTTTTTTTCTTGTTTGTTCATTTGTTGTTGAGTGAAATCACATTGTTCTTAATTTTTTCTGTCTGGCAAATTTCAGTTAGCATGATATATATTTTTTAAGATTTTATTTATTATTCCCAGAGAGTGGGGAAAGGAGAGAGGCAGAGAGGGAGAGAGACGTCAATGTATGATTGCCTTTCACCTGCCTCCAGCTACGGACCTGGCTGGAGACCTGGCTTGAAACCTGGTCATATGCCTTGGCTGGGGAATTGAACCAGTGACCTTTGGGTTCACAGGTTGGTGCCTTATCCCCAGTGCCACCACTAGGGCAGCCTTGTTTTGTTTTGTTTTGTTTATTTTTAGCATGATATTCTTAAGATCTATCCATGTTGTAGCAAATGACAGTATTTCGCCTTATTGTTGAGTAATATTACATTGTATGTATACATACCACAATTTCTTTATTCAGGTCATCTATTGAGGAACACTTCAGTTGTATCCCTGTCTTGGCCACCATGAAAAGTGCTATAATGAACATAGGGGTGTATATATCTTTGCAAATAAATATTTTCAAATTTGGGGATAGATACCCAAAATTGGGGTGTCTGGGTCATATGCTAACTCTATTCTTAATTTTTTCAGGAACCTCCTTATTATTCATCAAGGGTGTCAAAACAGAGATGCTAGGCTAGAGTTAGAACCTAATGAATACCTGTTGGGTAAATGGCTGAATGAGTAAAGAATGTGGACATTGGACTTTAACTACTGTATGTTAATTGAGAAAATATTAGAAGAATCTGAGAGAAGCAGGAGGGGAAGAAAGGACTTGCCTGGATGTGAATTCACATGGCTCACATGGGGCTGTGGGGTGAGGTGTCATTCTGCACATTCCAGAGCCCAAAGAGCAAGTGAGCCAGGGGACACAGCACCCAACTTGCCAGAGAGGGAGAAAAGGCAGAAATGTAACCTCCATGTGGTTGCCCAAGCAAGTGCTCCCTTATTGTAAAAACTAGACTTCATACTAAGTAGCCTTGTCCCCACAAAACAGGGCATTTAATTGGGAGCTATAGATACATCTTTTTAAAGATTTTATTTATTATTTTCAGAGAGAGGGGAAGGGAGAAAGGTAGAGAAGGAGATAAGCATCAATGTGTTTGCCTTTCACTTGCCTCCAGCTATCGACCTGGCTGGAGACCTGGCTTGCAACCTGGTTATGTGCCCTGACTGGAGGAATTGAATCAGTGGCCTTTGGGTTTTCAGGCCGGCACCTTATCCACTGTGCCACCAGCCAGGGTTATAGATACATATCTTATTGTTATCATTTGATTAAAGCTGCTATCTGTGTGGCTCACTTAATTCAGAGCGATGCTAAAATGTCGCCTCTTGAGAAATGCTTTTCTTAAGTCCACATTAAGGAAAACTCACCATCCCTGCCCCTCTCTCCCAGCTTTTTTTTTTTTTTTTTTTTTCAATATCATATCCCCCTACTTAGCATTGTCTGTTCCTTGGCTTGCACTTTTTAAAAGCAGAACCTAGAACTTGGTGCATTTGTGGAGCCAATGACTTGAGTGACAAAGACAATACCTACCTCTTCTCCCTGCACAGTTTTCTCTGACCAACTGGAAACCACATGGATATTTGCCTCCTCTTATCCAGCCACCTTCTCCCAATGGAGCAACATTAGACTAATCCAATCAAACTTCTAACAATAAACAGTGAATGCCCACATCCCTCTTACACGAATGTTTTATTTTGAGTTGCTCCTGAACTGTGAAAGCTAAAAAATAAATTATGTAACTATGTAATGAAGGCTTATTGTCTGCCAACACAGGATCTCCACCTTGGCTGCTTTTTGTTTTCTCAACCACACTTATCTGAACCTTTTGCTGCCCACATGAAGAGTGCATGTTAGTACATGCAGTAGTTCATGGGGACTGCCCTCGGGGCACATGTAACTTAATGTATGAGGCACCGGAGTTGTCTGTGTTCCTCCCCTCGAGTCAGTCACTGTTCCTCAGCTCTGCTTCTCCAGCAGGGACTACTCTACTTCCACACAAGGCAGACCCTGACTTCTGATTTGATTTTCTGTCAATAGCTTGCAGTATTTCTACAAAGATATTGCCACTGCAGAGACTCAGTACACACCCTTTCAGTGATTATCATCTCTGGAGTTATAGCACATTTTGATAGGACTGTTTCCCAACTATTCCTGTTCCTTACTGTAGTCTCATAGCAATTAGAAATCCATGGGTATGTCATATTCGGGAATTGTTACCAAGAGAAACTTAACTGTCAGCTTTGCTGTTTCCTTTTATGGGGTGAAGAATGCTCTATAACTTTTGCTTATTATGAGTGACTGATGGAGTAAGAGCAAAGGCGACAAATATGAAGGCCAGCAAGGGAACCTTTGCAAAGCCCTGGGGTGCCACCCTGTGGTCATTTGCTATTTTCCAAGCTATTGTGGCCTTTTTGTTCTTTATTCAGCTTGCCTACACAATTCTTGTTTCATCACCTTCCTAAAATCCAGCTACCCATTGTCCTTAGAAATATTTATTTTTATTATAAAACAAATCACTTTGGACTTGGGTATCCATCTTAGTGCACAAGCTGTGCTCTCATTTAAAAAAAAAAAAAAAATCATTGTCCCTCTGACTACATTACTTAATGAACATTAATGTGTCTGACTATTATAGGAAGAGGTACTATTCTGAGCAACCCACTGAAACTAATATTTAACTATACTGACAACCCTTGGCAGCAGGTGTTGCAAACACCACCATCACCCCTGATTCCATTCTCTTAACCTTTTTTTTTTTTTTTTTTTGTAGCTTCTGTCATAAAGATCCCCTCCCTCACTGGCCATCACGGGCCACAACCAGCCTCTATCTTCTGCAGAGCCTCCCATCTACCACAGATGTTCTCTGTCCACAGGGTCATTCCTGCTGGATTGTACAGGTGATTCTCAATGGGGTAGTCAGGGTCCATGTCATCAGCCACAGGATCATTCTGTACCTGGGATCTGTCTCTAGTCGTTTTGCACCAAACCTAGAGCCTGTTGCAGCAATACATCTCTGTGAATGCTCAGGTGGGCCCTCAGCCTTATTCTCCTCCCTAGCTGTTAGCACAGGCAGCATGAACTCCTGGTTTCTGAGCATCCTCTGCTGGGGAAGAGCCAACCCTAGAGTATAACTTCATCTGAAAGGCTGAACGAGGGTGCCTGTGGTCAGCTGACATCAATCTTCTGCTGAAATACCCATAGTGCTGAGTTAAGCCTGCCAGAGCCAAGTTAGCAAAAGCAGAGCATGTTAAGGGTCCCTTAGTGGGCAGATGCTCCCTGCTCAAGCCTGCCTCTCTGCACTCCTCTAGCCTTGGTCTCCCAACTCCTCAGCACACACTGTAGACATCACAGTGTGTTTTGTACCCAGGTCAGCCCAGGTGACCTCTTCTACTCTCTGTGGCAGGATAGCTCTGTCTCCATGAGGCTGCCACACTCATGCATCAGATTCCTCCCAGTTCAAAATACTGCTGCCTGCTCTCCCCACCTTCCCTAATGTGCGCTCCAGTAAACTGTTCTGAGTAGGAACTTTACCAGTTTCTTCAGTCCTAGACATTGGAATATATCATCATTGGCAAAAAACAAACAAACAAACAAACACCTCAATTATTTAAGCAGTAATATGCCACATGTAGTAGTCATCTTATTCTTGAGAACACCTCTAAATTTAGTGTTTGATTGCATGTGTGTCTAAACTCCTGGAATTGAGAAAGACTGGTGGTATAGTTTTATGTTGTTTTAATTAAAAAATACAAGAACATAGCTTGAGAGCCTGGTGTCATGTTCTGTATGCAGATAATAACTTAACACAAAGTCTTGAATAATTTAGTTGAATGTCATTTATTTGAATTCTCCCTTGAGGGTACCAGTGTATTTTTAGTGTTTCTCTACAGGAGTGGAGGGTCTTTGCATTACAGTCACATACTCACATATGGTGGTGTGTGCTTCTAAATGTCCACCTGACCTGGTGGGGCACAGGCAGGGATTCACACATGGCCTGTGTTTCCCTACAGGCAGGAAGCACTGTCTTCTGATAATGCATACTATTTTTTGCAAGAAAAGTATTAAGATAGTCATTAAAAAGCAACATATCATACAGGATTATGACTAGGGCAGAAAAACTCAATGAGGGTAGTGGAAAAATTTAGAATCACAGGATCAAGTTCTAATTCTGCCCCTAAATTTCCTGTATTTTATTTCAGAGAAAACATTTTGTAAATTGGGGAAAGAATGCCCTCCATCTGGAAGTGCTGTATGTGTGTATGTGATTAAAGATGATGAATTTAAGTTGTCATACACATGATTGCCACATTTCAGTTATTTTATGATGATTTCTTAAAATTTTTAACTCGGTAAAACCAAAACAGCATTTCTGACAATTTCATTCCTTACTCTGTCTTTCCCAATTGTTCTTCTTACTTCTTCTCCTCTGCTTCTTGTTTCTTGCCTCTCCTTCCTCTAAGAAAGCAATAGACTATGGGAAAGAAACATGTGTGTTACATTTTCATAGACCAAATGCTTAATTTCCCATATGAGTCTCTCTGACCAGAGCATAAATATAATTTGCATAATTTGATACCAACTTTACAAACATGTAAAAGCAAATTTGGCTGGAGAGTAATTAAACATAAATTCAGGCCTTCTGATGGAGTTTTAAATCTCAGAAATACATTTCATGTTTTAAGTTAAGACAAATGAAAAAAACACCAATTTAGCAAAATGATATGTCAGGAGGAAGGAGACTTTGCAGAAGGTGGAGAAAGAATGCTGGCCAGGTCAGCAGGCTTGGCCAAGGCAATGGCAGGTCTCTAGGGCATGTCCCTGGCTGGGAAGCTCCCTAGCTGACCAGATTTCTCGGGTTACTGAAATACAGGATAGTAATTTTTTATTCTACTTGTCTTACCCAGTTATTGTAAGAATAAAAGTGGATAGGCACAGTACATCTGAATGGCCTTCAGAAATTAGAAAGTCTTCTAATAGTATAATTATTTATGAAAGTTGAGGAGGATATCATTTAGACTATACTTTTTCTATATATTTAGAGAAACTATCTTAGCTTTTTTCTTGACCCATAACTTTGAGATCTTCATGTAATACTGTTTTCTAGTTATTAACAGCTTCAGCAAGTCACACTCCTTCCAAAATTTAATTTACCAGAGATTCTAAAAGTATGACTACTTTCAGATTAAAAAATAAAAAGAAACTTATATTTAAAAAGATATGCCTCCCCATCAAGATCAGAGCAGAACTAAATAACTCAGAGATTCAAACTGCAATTCAAAGAATCAACAGGTCCAGGAGCTGGTTCTTTGAAAAAATAAACAAAATTGACAAGCCCTTAGCCAGACTCATCAAGAAAAAGAGAGAGAGGACCCAAATAAACAGAACCAGAACTGAAAGAGGAGAAATCACAACTGATACCTCAGAAATACAAAAGATTGTAAGAAATTACTACAAACAACTCTATGACAAAAAATATGACAACCTGGGTGAAATGGACACATTTCTGGAAATGTATAATATACCAAAACTGAACCCAGAAGAAGCAGAAAGCCTAAATAGGCCAATAACAACTAGTGAAACTAATGAAGTAATCCAAAATCTCCCAAAGCACAAAAGCCCTGGACCAGATGTCTACACAGGTGAATTTTGCCAAACATTTAAAGAACAACTAACTCCTATCCTCCTCAAACTATACCAAAAAATTCAGGAAGAGGGAAGACTCCCAAACTCTTTCTATGAGGCCAATATTATTCTAATCCCAAAACCAGGGCAAGAAACAACTAAGAAAGAAAACTACAGGCCAATATCTCTGATGAACATGGATGCTAAAATTCACAACAAAATATTGGCCAACTGGATTCAGCAGTATATTACAAAGATCATACACCATGATCAAGTGGGCTTCATCCCAGGGATGCAAGGATGATACAACATACGTAAATCAATAAATGTAATATACCACATCAACAAATTGAAAGATAAAAACCATATGATCATATCAATAGATGCTGAAAAAGCATTTGATAAAGTACAGCAACCATTTATGATAAAAACCCTCAGCAAAATGGGAATAGAGGGAGCATACCTCAACATCATAAAGGCCATCTATGAGAAACCTGAAGCCAACATTATACTTAACTACAAAACTGAAAGCTTTCCCCCTAAGATCAGGAATAAGACAAGGCTGCCCACTTTCTCCACTTCTATTCAACATTGTCTTGGAAATTCTAGCTATAGCCATCAGAGAAGTAAAAGGAATCAAAGGTATCCAAATTGGAAAGGATGAAGTCAAACTGTCATTATTTGCAGATGATAGTGTACATACAAAACCCGATGGGCTCCACCAAAAACTTACTCAACCTAATAAGTAAATTTAGCAAAATAGCTGGATATAAAGTCAATATCCAGAAATCAAAAGCAATTTTGTATACCAATAATGAAACAACAGAAATAGAAGCAAATAAACAAATCCCATTTACCATAGCAACAAGAAAAATAAAGTACCTAGGAATCAACTTAACTAAGGAGGTAAAAGACCTGTACTCAGAAAACTACAGAACAATGAAGAAAGAAATCAAAAAAGATACAAATAAATGGAAGCATATACCATGTTCATGGATGGGAAGAATGAACATCATTCAAATGTCCATACTACCCAAAGCAATTTACAGATTCAATGCAATCCCAATTAAAATACCAATGACAGACTTCACAGAAATAGAAAAATACTTCAAAAATTTATATGGAGCCAAAAACACCCACGAATAGCCACCACAATCTTGAGAAAGAAGAACAAGGTAGGAGGAATCACAATACCGGACTTCAAACAATACTATAAAGCTACTGTCATCAAAACTATCTGGTTCTGGCATAAGAATAGACATGAATATAAGAATAGATCATGGAACACAACAGAGAGCCCAGAAATTAACCCAGGACTCTATGGTCAACTAATATTTGACAAAGGGGGAAGGAACATCAAATGGAGTTAAAACAGTCTCTTCAACAAATGGTGTTGGGAGAACTGGACAGCAACATGCAAAAAGATACAACTAGACCACCAACTTACACCATACACCAAAATAAACTCAAGATGGATAAAGGATTTAAACATAAGCAGTGCCACCATACAGGTCCTAGAGAAAAATATAGGCAGTAAATTTTTGGATATCCTACACAGAAATATATTTACTGATACTTCACCAAGGGCAAAGGAAATAAAAGAACAAATCAACAAATGGGACTATATCAAATTGAAAACTTTCTGTTCAACTAAAGAAAATATCAGCAAAATTCAAAGGGAACCAACTGTATGGGAAAGCGTAATTGCCAATGATACCTCAGACAAGGGTCTGATCTCAAAAATATATAATGCAACTCAACACCAGGGAGACAGACAGCCCAATTAAAAAATGGGCAAGGGACCTGAACAGACAACTCACTGAGGAAGATATACAAAGGGCCCAGAGGCATATGAAAGAATGCTCAACATCACTAGTCGTCAGAGAGATGCAAATTAAAACCACAATAAGATACCACCTCACACCTGTCAGAATGGCAATCATCAACAAATCAACAGACAACAAGTGTTGGCGAGGATGCAGGGCAAAGGGAACCCTCATGCACTGTTGATGGGCATGTAGGCTGGTGCAGCCACTGTGGAAAACAGTATGGGGTTTCCTTAAAAAACTGAAAATGGAACTGCCTTTTGATCCAGCAATTCCACTACTTGGACTATACCCAAAGAACCCTGAAACACCAATTCATAAGAACCTACATACACCTATGTTCATAGCAGCACTGTTTATAATGGCCAAGTGCTGGAAACAGCCTAAGTGCCCATCAGTGGATCATTGGATCAAAAATCTTTGGTACATTTACACAATGGAATTCTATATAGCAGAAAGAAAGAAGGAAATTGTACCCTTTGCAACACATGGATGGAACTGGAGAGTATTATGCTTAGTGAAATAAGCCAGTCAGTGAAGGACAAATATCATATGAGCTCACCCATTACAGGACAATAATGAGCAAAACTAACAAAAAGCAAAACAGAACCAAATATATGAATACAGTGAATAGACCTTCAGTGGTCAGAGAGAAAGGGGTTGGGGGAAGCGGGGAGGCAGAGGCAAGGAAGGGGAGCAGCTTAGACAAGAACCTAGTATAAAGGAACCATGGACATGGTCAACAGGTGGGATTGACTTTGGGGGGAATGGGTGGGTGGGGAGGGGGACAGAGGTGGAGCATAAATGTAAAACAAAATGTAAAACAAAAAATAAAAAAAAAAGAATGCCTCCTAAGGCTATTTAATTTCTATTTAAATATTTAATTAAAATATACAGCTAGTTAATGACTGTTTGACTTAGTAAATTAATAAAATTTGGTGCTTGTAAAAAGCTTGAGAGTAATTTATTCTAGAAGATTGAAACATTGGTGACAGGCCAACTTTAAGGAAATATGATTTTTTATATGCATATATATGCATACACATAAATCCAAAACCCATATAAAGGATGAAGATATGTATAATTACATAATTTTAAAATCAAAATTAGAGAAATATTAAAGGAGAAGATAGTTAGAGATGGCACTGAGGCCCACAAAATTGCCATCCATCCATCACTGTTGTTCTGAAGCAGTTGGGCAGGTTGCCTGGAGACACCATATCATGGACATGTTTGCTGTTGTGTGATATTGGAGCATTTATTAGATCCAAAGCCAGTTTCGGGGGCACCATATTAAGACCTGTATTTTGAGATCTTTTTTCCTCTGTATGGTTATAAATGAAGACAATTCAGACTTGTGTTCTTGGTAAGAAATTTTCTGGTTTCCAAAGGCCATTTCAGCAAGCATATTTTCATTTAAGTGCGAAATCAGGAGAGAAACCCAATAATTTTTTCAAATGTGTCCTAATATCCCTGAGCTTACAGCGGGACAGAATCCTCATCATGGTGTAAGCTCTGCTCACAGCCATTGGGGACCTATAGGAAGCAGCCCACTCAATCAGAGAAGGTAACTGGTTTACCTGTCCTGGACCCTGAACTATTTTCTCCTTACCTGGTGAGAAGCCTGTAGGTTCTGGAGTGTGTGGGCACTCAGAACCTACATCCGACTTCTCAGCCCATGTTTCTCAGACTCTGAGAGTAAGGACCAGTCTTTGTTGGTCCTTACCACTCTGTTGGCAGTTAAAACTTTGATAAAACACTATTTTTAAAAAACTCCTAGAAAGATAAAATTTATTTTTTAAAAATTTAAATTGCAAACTTCTAATTTGTTATTCTTAGCTTCCACAGACATAAAATTATTCAGTCAAGTTGCTATGATATTTCTAAGCTCCTACTTTAAATTTGTATAGCTCTCTTCTTGAGTAACAGTACGAAATAGCCTGCTGAAACTGAGCAGCACTGTTCTACAGCACAGGCCAGTTCTTGGCACACACACGCCCCATCTCCAAAGGTCCCAAGCCAGCTCCAAGGGCCTGGAATCTCATGTCCACATTCATCCTGGGAGCAAAGGAAGCCATAGGCCCAGGAGGTCACCCAGTGATGATGTTGGCCAAGTCTGTGGGATTGTGTTTGTGTTTTTGTTTGTTTCAAATAATATATATATATATATATATATATATATATATATATATATAATTTTTTTTTTGGTTATTCTAGCTCTGGTGTCATTTGTGAAACTTAAAAAAATGTTACTTATTACAAAATTAGTATTAGAGTGACCTGTGCATCATCTGTGGTCACCCAAGTCATCTACACCTGACCACATCAGTTACCAGAATGGCAAGCATCATGAAGTGACAGACACAGGCACAGGCCCTCTGCTGACATATCCCTTTTGCAGGCTTTGTTAGGGGTCTGCATGGAGATTACCCATGAACCAACACAAGACCACTAATGCACTGAAGAAAGGCTATCAGTACTTCAGAAAGGGGACATACAGGAAATTTTAAAATTAATAGGCATTAGGATTCTTTTTTGAGAGATTATGATTCTTTTACCTAAGGTATTTAATTTTTGTTTTATTACAACAATATAAAAACTTTGGGACAATGTACAGCTCTCTGCTACTTGGGAGTATTGCTTTATGTGATTTGGTGTAAAGGGAGAAATTACAAAAATCATTTAAAAGTATTCTGTAAATAAACAAGGGACAGAGCTAGGCCATTTATATTCACTATGCTTAAAGCAGCATAGCTTATGTCTTTTTAAAATGGGTATTTATGACTCTACAGTGAGACTTGACAGAGAATAAAACTGTCACTGCTTGTAGATTGGTTGCATTTTCCAGTAAGTACAATATAGTTATGGTAGTAAAATTTTACTGTGAAAAGTGGGTTGTGTGCTGTCTTCCTTTTGAGGGCATTTGCAAAATGTGTTGCTATGATCCAAGTTCATGGAGTGCAAAGCTCTTGAAAAGATTAGGGACTTATGAGTTGCTTTAGGAAACAATATTACTAAAATACTGGAAATATAAAGTAACTGAATAAACATAGAATTTCAATATAAAGGATTTAAAATTGTCAGAGTCATGCTTGTCTTACAGAATTACCATCAGCCACCCTTAAAACCTCTATTTTCATTAGAACTAAAATCAAATCCATTAGAAACATCAATTTTTGCATAGTAAGGTCTTGGAAACAGCACATCCATGAACTTTTTACTGTGTATTGATTATTTCAAGGAGTCCTTGATCCTAAATATTTTGAAAGAAAGTTCATGTGATATTTTCCTAACTTTTAATGATAATAATCATAATAGAATATACTTACTACTAAGCCACTGACTCCTAGTAGGCAACTAATTGAGTCCTTGGGCTACCATTATTCACATGTAAGATAAGACCATGTAGACACAGAGAGGGTAAGTTATCTGAAGTCACTGATTAATGAAGTGGATAGCCGTTCAATGTAGAAAATTAGTAACTAGAAACATATTTGCCAACGATGCTTCAGACATGGGTTTGATATCCAAAATATATAAAAAACTTATGTGATTCAACACCAGGGAGACAGACAGCCCCATTGAAAAATGGGCAAAGGACCTGAGCAGACACCTCTCTGAGGACGACATACAAAGGACCCAAAGGCATATGAAAGAATGCTCAACATCATTAGCCATCAGAGAGATGCAAATTAAAACAACTATAAGATACCACCTTATGCCTGTCAGAATGGCAATCATCAGCAAATCAACAAACAACAAATGTTGGCAAGGATGTGGGGAAAAGGAAACCCTGGTGCACTGTTGGTGGAAATGCAGGCTGGTGCAGCCACTGTGGAAAACAGTATGGAGTTTCCTGAAGAAACTAAAAATGGAACTGCCTTTTGATCTAGCAATTCCACTACTATGATTATACCTAAAGGACCCTGAAACACCAATTCATAAGAACCTATGTACCCCTATGTTCATAGCAGTACTATTTACAATAGCCAAGTGCTGGAAATAGCCTAAGTGCCCATCAGTGGATGATTGGATCAAAAAACTTTGGTATAGTTACACAATGGAATACTACATAGCAGAAAGAAAGAAGGAACTCCTACCCTTTGCAACAACATGGATGGAACTGGAAAGTATTATTCTTAGTGAAATAAGCCAGTCAGTGAAAGACAAATACCATATGATCTCACCCATTACAGGATAATAATGAACAAAACAAACAAATAAGCAAAACAGAACCAGGTATGTGAATACAATGAATAGACCTTCAGTGGGCAGGGGGAGAAGGGGGAGGAAGAGGCAAAGAAGGGAAGCAGTTTAGTCAAGAAACTAGCATGGAAGAAACATGGACATGGACAACAAGTGGGATTGACTTTTGGGGGGAGTTGGTGGATGGGAAAGGGGACAGAGGGGAGTAAAAAGGTGATAGATGTAATATAACAACAATAAAATGAAATAATAAAAAAAAAAAGAATAAAATCACAAAGGCTACTGGTCCACATGGGTCTTTCCTAGTTTGCAGTTGCTTTATAGGATCCAAGGACACAAAGATAGAGGGATGGTCCTTAACATCTGCCTAACCAAGCTTGCAAAGTAGACTCTGGTCCAAGCTCTCCAACCTTCCTCCAGGAGAGGTTGCTGAATTTACCTGAGGAACAGTTCTAGATTATTAGATGTTTAAGTTGGGAAGGGACCTTGTTTCTGCTTATGCTGTAAAATCTAACTGTACCACAAGTGAACAAGCTGAGACCATAGTCACATGTTTCTTCCCTCTCCTTCTTTCTTTCTTTTTTTTTTTTCCTTTTGAAATATTTTCACATTTTACTTTTAATAAAATGTATTAGGGTGATGTTGATTAATAGGATTATGTAAGTTTCAAGTGTACTATTTTATAATACATGATCTTATATTGCATTGTATGTTCACCACCCAAAGTCGAATCATCTTCCATCACAATATATTTGACCTCCTTTAACCTTTACTACTCCCCATCCCCTTCCTTCTAGTAATCACCATGTTGTTTGTGTCTGTCAGGTTTTGTTTTTCTTGTTTTTTCATTTGTTGGGTTTTTTTCAGTTTTATATCCCACATGTGAGTGAAATAATATGATTCTTAACTTTTTCTGACTCAGTTCCTTAGCATGCTATTTTCAAGTTCCATTTGTGTTGTCCAAATGGCAGTATTTCACCTTTTCTTATGGTTGAGTGGCCTTCTGTTGAATGTATGTACTACATCTTCTTCGTCCAATCCTCTATCAAAGGGCACTTTGGTTGTTTCCATGTCTTGGTCACAATGAATAATGCTGCAGTGAATGTAGGAGTACATCTGTATATCTTTATGAATAAATGTTTTCACACACTTCTCCCAAGAATACATACAAATGGCCAACACATGTAGGAAAAGATGCCCAACTTCACAAGCTATTAGGAAAATCCCAATCAAAACTACAGTGACATACCACCTCATACCTGTTAGAATGGCTATTATCAACATGACAGGTAATGACAAGTGCTGGAGAGGTTGCAGAGGAAAAGTAACCCTCATTCACTTCTGGTGGGAATGTAAACTGATACAGCCACTATGGAAAATAGTGTGGCAGTTCCTCAAAAATGTAAGAATAGAGCTACCAAGCACATTTATATATTTTAGCTCTAAGAGGTGTGTGGTGCAGGTATCAAACATGGTATTTCCTGACCTCAAGAAAAATCACATCTCCCTGATACCTGCCCATGAGCAATGACAGCAAAAAACATCATCCCTGGCTGGGTGGCCCAGCTAGTTGGAGTGTTGACCTGTACACCAAGAAGTTGTGGGTTTGATCCCTTGGGGGTATGTACAGGAGTTAACCAATCAATGTCTCTCTCATGTTGATGTTTCTCTCTCTCAATTCCTGTCTCTCTAAAATGAATAAACATATCTTCAGGTGAGGATTTTTAAAAATTCCTGTAAACTTGGCTGTGGAGGCAGAAGATACTCTTGTCTCGTTTGCTGTTATATTTCTAGACTTTTTCACTGTCACTGATGGATAATAAGTGTCTCAGAAATATTTCACAAGTAAACATAAGCACATTTACTTTTAAGTAGACATCTTATAAAGTCCCACATTAATATACTTTTCTTATATTTTATGGATATTTTTTCTAAAATTATTTTGCTTTTACTTCTTCACAACACTGAGTTAATTTTGCTTAACTTTAACTTGCCTCAAAGAACTGTTATGGATTATTCCTCTTCTATTAGCTCTTATTTCTAAACTCCATCAGCTTTAACCAGCCCTCTTTTCTGCTATCATATTTTTAAAACTTCAAATAAAAAATAAAGAGAGAGCCTGCGAAACCAAAGGTCGCAGGTTCGATTCCCCAGCCAGGGCACATAACAAGGTTGCAAACCAGGTCTCCAGTCAGGTCTGTGGCTGGAGGCAGGTGAAAAGCAACCATACATTGATGTCTCTCTCCCTCTCTACCTCTCTCTCTTCCCCTCTTTCTAAAATAATTAAAAATAAAATTAAAAAAAAAAAACAAAAAACTAAAAATGGAACTGCTTTTTGATCCCGCAATTCCACTCCTAGGACTATACCAGAAGAACCCTGAAACACCAATTCATAAGAACCTATGTACCCACCCCTATGTTCATAGCAGCACTATGTACAATAGCCAAGTGCTGGAAACAGCCTAAGTGCCCATCAGTGGATGATTGGATCAAAAAACATTGGTACAATTACATAATGAAATACTACACAGCAGAAAGAAAGAAGACACTCCTACCCTTTGCATGGATGGACCTGGATAGTATTATGCTTAGTGAAATAAGCCAATCAATGCAAGACAAAAGCCATATGATCTCACCCATTACAGGACAATAAAGAACAAAACAAACAAATAAGCAAAACAGAACCAGATACATGAACACAATGAATAGACCTTCAGTGGGCAGAGTGGAGTGGGGAGGGTGGATGGGGAAGGAGGAGGCAAAGAAGGGGAGCAGTTTAGTCAAGAACCTAGCATGGAAGAACCATGGACATGGACAACAAGTGTGATTGACTTTGGAGGGGAGTGGGTGGGTGGGGATGGGGACAGAGGAGAGTAAAAAGGGGATAGATGTAATACAACAATAAAATTAAATTAAAAGAAAAAAAGTTGAAGGAAAAATATGTGAAAAATAATAATAAAAATAGAAAAATAAAAATGATGAAAACAATATATCTTTCCTTAAAAAAAAAAAAATACAACTCTCATAACCTAGCAGTCTCACTTTTGTGTGTATTTCCCAAGGAAATGAAAATAAGATTTCAAAGAGAGACCTGAACTCCCATGTTCACTGCAGCATTATTTACAACAGCCAAGACACAGAAACAACTTTCATGTCCATTAATGAACAAATAGAAAAGAACGTATATACAATGCAATATTATTTAATCATGAGAAAGAAGAAAATTCTGCAATTTGTGATAACATGGATCAACCTTGAGAGTATTATGCCAAGTGAAACAAATCAGAGAAAGAGAAATATTGCATGATCTCACTTATATGTGGAATCTTTGCCTCTCTCTCTTTCCCTCTTTCTAAAAATAATGAAATAAAATCTTTAAAAATAAATAAATAAAATAAAGAGAGAAAAATGTAAGGGAAAACCAGACAGTGTCATAGTGTGGGACTTTGCACATGATAGCAGTCAATGCTGGTATGAATTTGTACGCTACCTTATTCCAGAAAAGAATGAGAGTTGCCTAAACTCTCAACAAAAGTCTTATAAAGTTAAATCAAATTCTATTTGTTGGCTTAAGCAATCTACTACAGTTCTAAGTCAATGCATTATATAATAATATGACTACAACATGACTTTAAAAATTTCATAACATGCAGGTGCTTTATAAAAATAATTTCATCGCTAAAACATTTTTCTAATGACATCAACCTTTGCTACACTAGTTTAGACTGGCAATGACCCAAGGGATGCAATGAAGGGTGGATTGGACAGGGTGGGTCTCAATTCCAAGGCAATGCTCCTATGTGTAGTGGCAGCCCTAAGTGGAATCCTGAATTCTCACATTGAGGATCTAGCCATTATTTCCCAGTCTTTCCTCTGAAATTTATTTACTGTGAGCCCTTGCAAAGGTTGCTTTATTCAAAGTGCATGCTACTAATGAGATTATAGCTGCATAATTATTGTTAATAATGTGAATAATTTCATTTGTATGTTTAAATGAAAACCTCAGAGGCATGGAATGAAACAGGAGAGGCCCCAGCAAGTTGATATTCATTCATGAGTGATAGAATCACTTATTGGGGGTAGAGAGGACAGTTGAAGGCAGATGCAGCAGTGAGTGAAAATGGAGCTTTTCAGTGTAGGAGGGGAGGGAAAGGTGTATTTCAATCCTTAAAACAGTGAGGGTTAACTGTAATAGGTGAAAGGACCCAACCTGGGGAGAATCAGTAGGAAAGAATACAGAGGTGTTTGCCTTACTGGTAATGTCAAATAAACCCCAGAGTGTTTGTGTGTGGGTGTGTGTGTACATACATGTTCATAATTCAATCCCAGAAATGCACATTGATTATTTAATGGGTCTATGTTCCAGACATTGAAATATTTTAGAATGTAATTGGGGCCATTGAACTCTAAGCAGGTTTTTACACAGTGTGCTCGCATTTCTTGGAAAAATGGGGAGAAAAATGTCCTCCAAGTGAATGTGTTCAGGGTGTCAGGTCATGTGCTCAGCAGTGTCTCATGGGTTTTAGTGTCATTAGTCTAGAAAGTCTCTTTAAAAGCTATAAACCAAACCTCATCTGACAACCTCACTTCCCCACCGGAAATGTCGGTGTCCAGCGTGGTGTGTGGACTCTGCCAGCATCACATTTGGGACAGTCCATGAAGGAAAAATGGGACTAAAAGCAGCAGAAATACTTTCAGTTTGAATGGACAGACCCTTCTTTAAAGTTGTAAGATTTGAGGCATTTATCTCAAGTTGTTAACTATATATTTTAAAACTATTACATTGATAGCCCTGGCTGGTGGCACAGTGGATAAGGCACCGGCCTGAGAACCCAAAGGTCACTGATTTGATTCCCAGCCCAGGCACATAACCAGGTTGCAAGCCAGGTCTCCAACCAGGTCTGTGGCTGGAGGCAGGTGAAAGGCAACCATACATTGATGTTTCTCTCCCTCTCTGCATCTGTCTCTTCCCCTCTCTCTAAAAGTAATACATAAAGTCATTAAAAATTTTTTAAAACTATTAGATTGATTTATTGGTGTAAAATCTGAAGTCTTATGAAAAAGTTAAGAGTTAAACTCAACACCTTTTGAGACAATCATTTAAAATTTAAGTGGAGCCCTGGCTGTTGTAGTTCAGTGGATTGAATGCCAGCAAACTGAAGGGTTGCCAGTTTGATTTCCTATCTGGGCTCATGCTTGGCTTTTGGTCCAGGTCCCCAGTTGAGGGGGCATGCAAGGCAATGGATTGGTGTATCTCTCCCATATCAATGTTCCTCTCCCTTTCTTTCTCCCTCCCCTTGCCTATCCTAAACATAGGCGGTAACATTTCAGATATCCCATGCAGCAATGTTTTCATTGACACTTCCCCAAGGGAAAAGGAAATAAAGGAACAAATACATAAATGGGACTATATCAAAATTAAAATTTCTGCTCAGCTAAAGAAAATATCAGCAAACTAAACAGGGAAACAGCTATATGGGAAAACATATTTGTTAATGATACCTCAGGCAAGGGTTTGATCTCCAAAATATATAAAGAACTTACATAACTCAATACCAGAAAGATAGACAACCCAGTTAAAAAATGGGCAAAGGATCTAAACAAATACTTCTCTGAGGGGGACATGCAAAGGGCCCATAGGCATATGAAAGGATGCTCAATATCACTAACCATCAGAAAGATGCAGATTAAAACCACAATGAGGTATCATCTCACACCTGGCAGAATGGCCAACATTAACAAATCAACAAACAAGTACTGGTGAGGATGTGGAGAAAAAGGAACCCTCGTGCATTATTGGTGGGAATGCAAATTGGTGCAGCTGCTATGGAAAACAGTATAGAATTTCCTCAAAAAACTAAAAATGGAACTTCCTTTTGACCCAGTGATTTCACTGCTAGGATTATATAAGAAAAACCCAGAAACACCAATTTGGAAGAACCTATGCACCCCTATATTCATAGCAGTGCTATTTACAATAGCCAAGTCCTGGAAACAGCCTAAGTGCTCATCAGTGGATGAATGAATCAAAAACCTTTGGTACATTTTACACAATGGAATACTACATAGTGGAAAGTAAGAAGAAACTCCTACCTTTTGTGACAACATGGATGGAGCTGGAGGGTATTAAGTTTACTGGAATAAGCCAAGCAGTGAAAGGTAAATACCATATGATCTCACCCAATACTGGAGACTAATGAACAAAACAAACAAGCAAAATAGAAATAGAGGCAAGGAAATAAGGAATAGACTTTCAGTATGCAGAGGGGAGGCAGGAGAGGGAGAAAGACACAAAGAAGGGGAACAATTGAATCAAGGAACTAGAGTAAATGAGCCATGGACATGGACAACATGTGGGATTGACTATGGGTAGAGGCATGGAAACGAGGAACAGACTGACAGTGTCCAGAGGGGAGGGGTGTTGGGAGAAGGAGGGAAAGAAAGGGAAGGGTTTAGTCATAAATTACCCATGAATTTAGACAACAAGGCGGGGATGGACTAGGAGAGAGGGAATGGGGTGCATGGGACAGAGGAGAGCAATGGTGGAAAATGGTATAACTGTAACAGAACTATAAATTAATTTTTAAAAATAAATAACATTTCAGAAAAAATACCAAAAGAAAATAAATAATAACTAAAATATACCAAAAAAAAGTTACTGAAAGACTTTCTAGACCAAAAATAAAAATAAAAACATTTAAGTGGATATCTTTTTTCTGTATAGCCTTGCAAAGAATTGGACACAGCACATATGCTTAAAAATTTAAGAAGCTCATGGCTAACTCAGGGTCAGTTATGATTATAATATGCACAGTTCTTATAAACATAGGATAATAATGATGGATCTCACTGAAATGAAGGTGTGGCCCAAAATGGAGAACTTTTTTTTAGTTTTATTCCCTCATTAAATATCAGTTCGGTTACATTTCTTGTCTATGACATACAGTTCAATTTTCTTCTTTTGTTTTATTGTTTAAAAAAACCTTCAGTGGGAACAGAATTAATGAGTCGAATTACATATTAATCTGAAAGCGTGAAACCTTCCTTTGAGCCAGTTCATCATATGAAATAATAATTTCTCCTCAAATCAATTTTAAAAGCATTCCTTGCTATCTGTGGGAAGTTTAGTGGTGAATATAGGTGTGCTTGTGACACAGATGATGCCCCAAATTAGCATTTTGAACAACATTGGACCCCTCAGGTCTTCTATAGCTCAGAGGTAAGTCATCAACATTGAGCAGAAGTCAATTTATAGTCTCTTAACATTGGTCACAATTCTTTAGAGTAGTGTAAGGGAGGAAATTCTCAACTGGCTTTAAGGAAAGGGTATGAAGTGGCAACACAGAATTATGAATTACAAATGCCCTTTGAAAGATTCTTATCATTCCCTAAGTTAGAGAACACAGAAGGTCAGAAAGGTAAATTATTGAGAATACTGACATATAGGGCACAGAGAAATTCCAGTATAGACCACCAGGAAGCAGCATTGTGTTAATTCTTTCTCACTTTACCCTCTGAAGGATTTGTAAAATTCTGAAATAGCCAAGAAACGGAAAATTGGCTCCCTTGCACTACTGCTGTTGTATTATTACTTTCTTACCATAGGAGGGCGCCTTTGCTCCACATTGCCATGTTCTGAGGGTCAAGAAAATCTATTCCGGTAAACTAGCTGTAAATAAGATATTTAATCTATCACAAGGTCCTCTGAAAAAAATTAGTTCTATTTGATAAGGATGATGAAAACTAATTCAGTTAATATTACATTAATAACCAACGACAGATTAATTTCCAATTAAATTTTACATGGCGGAAAAATATTAATTCAGGAACATTGTTTTTCATAATTCTAAAAAGACACTTAGAAAGCATAATATATAACTGCTAAAATGCTGTTTCTAGTGATTGATTTAATACAAACTGTTTAAATCAAGTTTTGAATTTATTTAAAGTAGTTGAGTGATTGTACACAAATATATCAAATGGCACATACTGGTGTGTGTTTCTACCAAGTTTTCATGTATTTACCAGAGAATCTGAGGCTTTGAACTTTGGTGAGTAACAGGTTAGAATAAGTAACAATGATGACACCTGTTTGGTGGAGCATCTTATGGTTTGCTTTGTCCCAACGTTTATTTCATGTGAGGCTGAGGACCCATCAAATCCTTACTCTGGGAAGAATTCACAGTCTTGACAGATTCCAGACAAAGTGAAAATTGGTACCACCACCTACCTTCAGCTTTTGTACTATACATACCATCCTTGGGGAACACTTGTTTTTTATTAAATTTCCTAAACATGTTAGAATGCTTTTAAATTATTGCCACAATAGAAGGTCATGGTTCCTGTCTTTTCTGGGTTGGGTTACATGACCTAAAAAGATCTTCTAAAATATGAAAATTTAGCATTCCAATCCCCAGTTCAGAGTCCCATTTGTTCTGATAAGAACAGACAGTCCCTTTGAAAAGATGCCATTCCTAGACTAGGACACTGTCCAGTTTTCTATTCAGATTCTGGATTTTGGTATTCCTTTGCCAGGTGATGATGCATTGTTTGGAGGAAGTCTCAGTGATAATTATGCATTTTTGATGTCACTGTCACCTAAGGTTCATTTCAGCACTGTCAAGAAAGTCTTGTTGAGTTCACCAGCAGTAGCTAGATTAACAAAGTAATGGACAATTTTTAGTTTTTGCCTCAGAGTCTCCAGCCAGTGCATAGTGTTTCCTTATCCTGCGACAATGTGTTCTCGATTTTTTTTGCTACATTACAGGTCAGTCTTTCTCAGTTTCTTTCACTTTTGACTCAATGTTATAATGAAAAGATGTTGAAAGAAATGTCATCATTCAAGGGCCTGCTGTACTCTGTTAAAAGTGGGACAGATGAATGATAAAATTTTCCTTATATGTCCACGCTTTTTTTCAATAAAGTTCAATTTCACATTAGGAAGTGTAAGAATTGGTTTTGAGGGGACAATGTTTTCTTGCTCCTTACTAAAATGGGAAGCAAGGGGTCATGACTGTGCTACCAGAAATGCAAATGTTATAAGGAAATGATAAATATTTAATAACCCATCTGCATTTCCAAGGAATTCAGAAAGAAAAACCTGCAAATGGGATAACATCTTTTTAATAATCAAGGAACTTTAATTAGTATTAGAAGATTGAAACTTGTAAATGTTTGTGTAATGAAGAGCTATAATGAAAACTATAAAAACTACGTTCTGTTTTAACTACTATACCTTTATAATGTACTTTGAAATAGAGGAATGTGATGTCTTTAGTCTGGTTCTTCTTTCTCAAGATAGTTTTCCGCACTTTGGGGTGACTTGTTGTTCCAAATGAATTTTAAAATTGTATTTTCTATTTCTGTAAAAAATGCAATAAATTTTAATAGGCATTGCTTTGCATTTAACCTATGGATTGCTTTGAACAATATGAACATTTTAACAATATTAAGTCTTCCATTGAAAGAATATAAAATATCTTTCCATTTATTTGTGCTTTTAATTTCTTTCATCAATGTTTTGTAGTTTCCAGTTCACTTTTTATTTTGTATTTTGTTCACTTTTTCACAAGTTTACTCTTATGTACTTTATCCTTTTGCTACATTATAAATGAAACTAATTACATTTTTAAACTAAATTTTATTGTTATCATATAACATTCAACCCATTTACCATCCCTTCTCTCCCCTTCCTCACTCACCCATTCTGCCCCAAAATCAATTCCACTTGTCTATGTCCATGGTTCTTCCATGCTAGTTCTTGACTAAACTACCTTCCTTCTTTGCCTTCTTCTACCCACTTCCCTCACCTCCTCCCCTCTGCCCACTGAAAGTCTGTTCCTCGTATTTGTGTCTCTGATTTTGTTTTGTTTGTTTGTTGTTTGGTTTATTCATTAGTGTCCTGAAATGGGTGAGATGCTGTGTTATTTGTCTTTCACTGAATGGCTTATTTCACTGAACATAATATTTTCCAATTGCATCCATGTTGTTAAAAAGGTAGGAGTTCCATCTTTCTTTCAGCTATGTAGAATTCCATTGTGTAAATGTACAAAAGTTTTTTTTTTCTTTTTAAATTTTATTGTTGTTGTATTACATCCATCCCCTCTGCCCCACTCCCCACCCACCCATTCCCCCCAAAGTCAATCCCACCTGTTGTCCATGTCCATGGTTCCTTTATACTAGGTTCTTGTTTAAACTGGTCCACTTCCTTGCCTCTTCCTCCACCCTTCCCCAAACCCTCTTCCCCCTGACACTGAAGGCCTATTCACTGTATTCATATATTTGGTTCTGTTTTACTTGTTAGTTTTGTTCATTATTGTCCTGTAATGGGTGAGATCATATGGCATTTACCTTTCACTGCTTGGCTTATTTCAGTAAACTTAATACCCTCGAGCTCCATCCATGTTGTCACAAAGGGTAAAAGTTTCTTCTTACTTTCTGCTATGTAGTATTCCATTGTGTAAAATATACCAAAGTTTTTTGATCCAATCATCCACTGATGGGCACTTAGGCTGTTTCCAGCACTTGGCCATTATAAACAGTGCTGCTATGAACATAGGTGTACATAGGTTCTTATGAATTGGTGTTTCAGGATTCTTTGGGTATAGTCCAAGTAGTGGATTCACTGGATCAAAAGGCAGTTCCATTTTTAGTTTTTTAAGGAAACCCCATACTGTTTTTCACAGTGGCTGCACCAGCCTGCATTCCCACCAACAGTGCACAAGGGTTCCCTTTTCTCCACATCCTCGCCAACACTTGTTGTTTGTTGATTTGTTGATGATTGACATTCTGACAGATGTGAGGTGGTATCTTATTGTGGTTTGAATTTGCATCTCTCTGATGACTAGTGATGTTGAGCATTCTTCCATATGCCTTTGGGCCCTTTATATATCTTCCTCAGTGAGTTGTCTGTTCACCATTTTTTAATTGGGCTGTCTGTCTCCTTGGTGTTAAGTTGCATTGGTTCTTTATATATTTTGGAGGTCAAACCCTTGTCTGAGGTATGATTGGCAATTATATTTTCCCATACAGTTGGTTCCTTTTGAATTTTGTTGATGTTTTCTTTAGCTGAACAGAAACTTTTCAATTTGATATAGTCCCATTTGTTGATTTGTTCTTTTATTTCCTTTGCCCTTGGTGAAGTATCAGTAAACATATTTCTGTGTAGGATATCCAAAAGTTTACTGCCTATATTTTTCTCCAGGACCTTTATGGTGGCACTGCTTATGTTTAAATCCTTTATCCATCTTGAGTTTATTCTGCTGTATGGTGTAAGTTGGTGGTCTAGTTTTATCTTTTTGCATGTTGCTGTCCAGTTCTCCCAACACCATTTGTTGAAGAGACTGGTTTTACTCTATTTTATGTTCCTTCCCCCTTTGTCAAATATTAGTTGACCATAGAGTTCTGGGTTAATTTTTGGGCCCTCTATTCTGTTCTGTGATCTATATGTCTATTCTTATGCCAGTACCAGGCTGTTTTGATGCCAGTACCCTTGTAGTATTGTTTGCAGTCCAGTATTGTGATTCCTCCTACCTTGTTCTTCTGTCTCAAGATTGCTGTGGCTATTCATGGGCGTTTTTGGCTCCATATAAATTTTTGAAGTATTTTTTCTATTGCTGTGAAGTCTGTCATTGGTATTGCATTGAATCTGTAGATTGCTTTGGATAATATGGACATTTTAATGTTGTTAATTCTTCCCATCCATGAACATGGTATATGCTTCCATTTGTTTGTATCTTCCTTGATTTCTTTCTTCATTGTTCTGTAGTTTTCTGAGTACAGGTCTTTTACCTCCTTAGTTAAGGTACAAAAGTTTTTTGATCCATTCATCATCCACTGATGGGCACTTAGGCTGTTTCCAGCACTTGGCTATTGTAAATAGCATTGCTATGAACATAGGGTTACATAGCTTCTTCTGAATTGGTGTTTCAGGGTTCTTTGGGTATAACCCTAGTAGTGGAATTGTTGGGTCAAAAGGCAGCTCCATTTTTAGTTTTTTAAAGAAATTCCATACTGTTTTTTACAGTGGCTGCACCAGTCTGCTTTCCCACCAACAGTGCACCAGGGTTCTCTTTTCTCCACATCTTCACCAGCACTTGTTGTTTGTTGATTTGTTCATGGTTGCCATCTGACAGGAGTGAGGTAGTATCTTATTGTGGTTTTTATTTAAATCTCTCTGATGGTTAGTAATGTTGAGCATTCTTTCATATGCCTTTGGACCCTTTGGATGTCCTCCTCAGAGAGGTGTCTGTTCAGGTCCTTTGACCATTTTTTAATGAGGCTGTCTGTCTCCTTGGTGTGGAGTCACATAATTTCTTTATATATTTTGGATATCAAACTCTTGTCTGAGGCATCATTGGAAAATATGTTTTCCCATACAAATATGTTGGTCCCCTTTGAATTTTGCTGGTGTTTCTTTTAGCTGAACAGAAATTTTCAGTTTGATATAGCCCCTTATGTTTATTTGTTCTTTTATTTCCTTTGCCCTTGGAGAAGTATCAGTAAATATATTTCTGCATAGGATATCTGAAATTTTACATCCTATGTTTTCCTCTAGGACTTTTATGGTGTCACAGTTCTAATGGTTAAATGCTTTATCTATCTTAGGTTTATTCTGGTGTATTGTGTAACTTGGTGATCTACTTTTATTTTTTTGCATATCCCTGTTCAGTTCTCCCAAAACCATATGTTAAAGACACTATTTTTACTCCATTTTATATTTCTTCCCCCTTTGTTGACTATTAATTGACCATAGAGTCCTGGTTTATCTCTGGGCTACCTATTCTGATCCATTGATATATATGTCATAAGAATATATATATATATTCTTATGCCAGTACCAGATTGTTTTTGATGACAGTAGCCTTGTGTGTAGTGTAATGTCTGGTATTGTGATTCCTCCTACCTTGTTCTTTGTTCTCAATATTGTTGTGGCTATTCATGGTCATTATGCCTCCATATAAAATTTTTAAGTATTTTTTATTTTAATTAATTTATTTTTTTAAGATTTTATTTATTATTTTCAGAGACAGGGGATGGGAGAGAGGCAGAGAGGGAGAGAAACATCAGTGTATGGTTGGCTTTCATCTGCCTTCACTACAGACATGGCTGGAGACCTGGCTTGCAACCTGGTTATGTGCCCTGGCTGGGAATTGAACCAGAGACCTTTGGTTTTACAAACTGGCACCAATCCACTGAGCCACCAGCCAAGGCCTGAGGTATTTTTTCTATATATGTGAAATACATTATTAGTATTTTAATTGGGATTGTATTGAATCTATAGATTGCTTTGGGTAGTATGGATATTTTAATATGTTAATTCTTACCATCCATGAACATGGTATATGTTTCCATTTACTTGTGTCTTCCATCATTTCTTTCTTCAATGTTCTGTAGTTTTCTGAGTACAGGTCTTTTATCTCTTTGGTTAAGTTTATTCCTAGTATTTTATTTTTCTTTCTTTTTTTCTTATATTTAATTTTATTGTCATTGTATTACATCCATCCCCTTTTTAATCCCCTCTGTCCCCTTCCCCACCTACCCACTCCCCTCAAAGTCATCCTACTTGTTTTTCATGTCCACAGTTCTTCCATACTGGTTTATTGACTAAACTGCTCCCTTTTTTTGCCTCTTCCTTCCCCCTACCCTCTCTACCCTTGCCCCTGCTCACTGAAGGTCTATTCATTGTATTCGTGGATCTGGTTCTGTTTTGCTTATTTGCTTGTTGTGTTCATTATTGTCTGGAATGGGTGAGATCATAAGGCATTTGTCTTTCACTGACTGGCTTATTTCACTAGGAATAATACTCTCCACTTCCATCCATGTTGTTGCAAAGGGTAGGAATTCCTTCTTTCTTTCTGCTGTGTAGTATTACATTGTGTAAATATACCAAAGTTTTTTGATCCAATCATCCACTGATGGGCATGTAGGCTGTTTCCAGCACTTGGTTATTGTAAATAGTGCTGCTATGAACATAGGTGTACATAGGTTATTATAAATTGGTGTTTCAGGATTCTTTGGATATAGTCTCAGTAGTGGAACTGCTGGATCAAAAGGCAGTTACATTTCTAATTTTTAAGAAAACCCCATATTGTTCTCCATAGTGGCTAGACCAGCCTGAATTCCCACCAGCAGTGTACCAGTGTTCCCTTTTGCCCACATCCTTGCCAACATTTGTTGTTTGTTGATTTGTTGATGATTGACATTCTGACAGGTGTGAGGTGGTATCTTATAGTTGTTTTAATTTGCATCCCTCTGATGGTTAATGATGTTGAGCATTCTTTCATATGCCTCTGGGCCCTTTGTATGTCTTCCTCAGTAAGTTGTCTGTTCAGGCCCTTTGCCCATTTTTTAATTTGACTGTCTGTCTCCCTAGTGTTGAGTCACATAAGTTCTTCATATTTGCCAGTGATGCCTTGTCTGAGGTATCATTGGTAAGTATGTTTTCCTATACAGTGGGTTCCCTTTTAATTTTGCTGGTGTTTTCTTTAGTTGAACAGAAATTTTTCAGTTTGATAGAGTCCGAATTGTTTATTTGTCCTTTTATTTCCTTTGATCTTTGAGAAGTATCAGTAAACATATTTCTGCATAGGATATCTAAAATTTTCTACCTATAGTTTTCTCTAGAACCTTTATGGTGGCACTGCTTATATTTAAGGCCTTTATCCATCTTAAGTTTATTCTGGTGTATGATGTAAGTTGGTGGTCTAGTTCTATTTTTTGCATGTTGCTGTCCAGCTCTCCTAACACCACTTGTTGAAAAGGCTGTTTTCAGTCAATTTTATGTTCCTTCCCCCTTTGTTGAATATGAATTGACCATAGAGTTCTGGGTTTATTTCTCGGCTCTCTATTTTCTTCCATTGATCTATATGTCTATTCTTATGCCAATACCAGACTGTTTTGATTACAAATGCCTTGTAGTATAGTTTGATGTCTGGTATTGTGATTCCTCTTACCGTGTTCCTCTTTCTCAAGATTGTTGTGGTTATTTGTGGGTATTTTTGGCTCCATAAAATTTTTTGAAGTATTTTTTTCTATGTCTGTGAAGTCTGTCATTGGTATTTTAATTGGGATTGCATTCAATCTATAGATTGCTTTGGGTAGTATGGACATTTTAATTATGTTAATTCTTCCCATTCATGAACATGGAATAGGCTTCAATTTATTTCTATCTTCCTTAATTTCTTTTTTTAGTGTTCTGTAGTTTTCTGAGCACAGGTCTCTTACCTACTTGGTTAAGTTTATTCCTAAGTACTTTATTTTTCTTGTTGCTATAGTAAATGGGATTTTCTAGCTTCTATCTCTGATATTTCATTATTGGTATAGAAAAATGCTTTTGATTTCTGAATATTGACCTTATTTCCAGCAATTTTGCTAAATTTGCTTATTAGGCCGAGTAAGTTTTTGGTGGTATCTATCAGGTTTTGTATGTACACTATCATATCATTTGCAAATAATAACAGTTTAACTTCCTACTTTCCAATTTGGATACCTTTGATTCCTTTTTCTTCTCTGATGGCTATGGCTAGAACTTCCAAAACGATGTTGAATAGAAGTGGAAAAAGTGGACAGCCTTGTCTTGTTCCTGATCTTAGGGGAAAGCTTTTAGTTTTTGCCTGTTGAGTATGATGTTGGCTTCAGGTTTCTCATATATGGTCTTTATGATGTTGAGGTATGCTCACTCTATTCACATTTTGCTGAGTGTTTTTATCATAAATGGTTGCTGTACTTTATCAAATGCTCTTTCAGCAGCTATTGATATGGTCATATGGTTTTTGTCTTTCATTTTGTTGATGTGGTGTATTACATTCATTGATTTGCAAATGTTGTACCATTCTTGGATCCCTGAGATGAAACCCACTTGATCATGGTGTATGCTATTTTTTTTTTAAGATTTTATTTGTTTTGTTTTTTTATTTTATTTTTAATTATTTTTAGAAAGAGAGGAAGAGAGAGAGCCAGAGAGGGAGAGAGACATCAATGTATGGTTGCTTTTCACCTGCCTCCAGGCACAGACCTGACTGGAGACCTATTTTGCAACCCTGTTATGTGCCCTGGCTGGGGAATAGAACCTGCGACCTTTGGGTTCACAGGCCCGCGCCTTATCCATTGTGCTACCAGCCAGGACCTGTATGTTATTTTTAATGTATTGTTGGATCTGGTTGGCCAATATTTTGTTGAGAATCTTAGCATCTATGTTCAGCAGAGATATTGGCCTGTATTTTTCTTTCTTAGTTGTGTCTTGCCCTGGTTTTGGGATTAGACTATATTGGCCTCATAGAAAGTGTTTGGGAGTCTTCCCTCTTCTAGGATTTTTGAAATAGTTTGAGAAGTAAGAGATATTTTTCTTTAAATGTTTGGTAGAATTCGCCTGTGTAGCCATCTGGTCCAGGACTCTTGTGTTTGGGGAGATTTTGGATTACTTCTTCAATTTACTAGTTGTTATTGGCCTATTCAGGCTTTCTGCTTCTTTTGGGTTCAGTTTTGGTAGACTATACATTTCTAGAAATGTATCCATTTCACCCAGGTTGTCATATTTCTTGTCATATAGTTGTTTGTAGTAATTTCTTACAATCCTTTGTATTTCTGAAGTATCAATTGTAATTTCTCCTCAGTTGTATCTGATTCTGTTTATTTGGGTCCTCTCTTTCTCTTGATAAGTCTGGTTAAAGGCTTGTCTATTTTGTTTAATGTTTCAAAGAACCAGCTATTGGACTTATTTAATTCTTCAAATTGTAGTTTGAGTCTCTAAGTTATTTCATTCTGCTCTGATCTGTTTTTTTTTTTTAATAAAATATTTTCTCTTTTTTTTAACTTAAAAAAAACCATGTTATTATTTTTAGATAGAGGAAAAGGGAGAGAGGCAGAGAGGGAGAGAGACATCAATGTATGTTTGCCTTTCACCTGTCTCCAGCCACAGAGCAGGCTGGAGACCTAGTTTACAACCTGGTTATGTGTGCCCTAGCTGAGAATCAAACCAGTGACCTTTGGGTTTGCAGGCTGGCTGTTTATCCACTGTGCCACCAGTTAGGGCTGCTCTGATCTTGATGATTCAATTCCTTCTACTTATTCTGGACTTTGTTTCTTGCTGCTTCTCCAGTTCTTGGAGCTTTATGGTTAGATTGTTTATATAAGTTTCTTTTAACCTTTTTAGGTAGGCCTGTATTGCTATGTATTTCCCTCTGAGGACTGCCTTTGCTGTGTCCCATAGGTTTTATGCTATTGTGTGTTCATTGTGGTTTGTTTCCAGAAACTTTCTTATTTCATCTTTGATCTCATTATTAACCCATTCATAAATTATAAGCATGTTATTCAGTCTCCAAGAGTTAGAGTGTGTTTGGATTTTTCCCTTGAGGATGGTTTCTAGTTTCAATCCATTGTGATCTGAGAAGATGCTTGGGATGATTTCAATGTTCCTGAATTTGTGAAGGCTTGTCTTGTGACCTACCATGTAGTCTATCTTTGAGAATATTCCATATGCATTTGAATAGAATGTGGATTTTGCTTCTTTGGGGTGAAAGGTTCTGTATATCTCACTTAGGTCAATTTCCTCTAGAGTATTGTTCAATGCCATAATATCCTTGTTGTTTTTTCTTTTGAAAGATCTTTCTATTGTTGATAATGGGGTATTAAAATCTCCTAATATTAGTGTGTTGCTGTGTATATCCTCTTGAAGTCCTCTAAGAGGACTTCTATATTTTAGAGAGTTTGTAATCAGCCACTAGGCCCAGGGGGCAAGAGATATCTCTTCAGGTGCCAATTATTGTATCTGTGCTCAGACACAGCAGAGAGGGGGAGATTTATTTAGATGTAAGTCAAAGAATTGTGATCAGGTGACAGGCTCAGGTGCTGCTGGGCGGCAGATTGCTTCCAGGGGCAGGGCTATGAGGACCCTCAAAGGGAAGCTGCTTGGCACAGCGTAGTCCACTGTAGGTGTGGGCAATGATTCAGCACCAGGATCCCTAGAGCTGCTTCCCCACCTCTCTCCTCCAAGCCGCTGCTGCAAACTCTCCCTATTCATCTCCAGTCCTCTCTGCCCTCCCTCCACTGGAGCCCAGAGTAGGTGGGTACCCATGTATTTTTGTTGTGGTCACACTAGTAGTTCTTTATCTCCAGCACTCTCTCAGGCCAGTAAACTCCATAGCTTTCAGTGCTTCTCAACTGGATGCTGCTCTACTCTTCGCCGTATTGCTGTAGGTGGGACACCCAGTTGGGGGACCAGAACGCATCCTTCTCAGGAGGAGCCCCCATTTCTGTCCCTTCAGCGGCTGCATCCATTGGGGGCCCAAACAGCCCTCTCGAGTTTCCATGATTCCTACCAGTCACATTGTGATGAAGCCACTCTTCTATCTGTGTTTATAGGACTTATTTCCAGCTGGTGTTCCTCCATAAAGGTAATTCCAGATGTGACCTGGGAGGAGATTGGTGTAGCTCCACTTACTCCTCTGCCATCTTGCTATCTTATTTTTCTTGTTGCTGTGGTAAATGGGATTTGTTTTCTAGCTTCTATCTCTGGTGTTTTATTATTGGCATACAAAAACGCTTTTGATTTCTGAATATCGACTTTATATCCAGCTATTCTGCTAACTTGGCTTATTAGGTCATGAGTAGTTTTTGTTGGATTCTATAGGTGTCAGGTTCTCCTCTCTGACCCACTCTCTCATCTGAGAGCCTAGTTGAGTTGAGCTTCTCTCCCCCTGTTCACTGTGTGAGTTACACTTTTGTTTAGCAGAACCACTATACCCTTGCTCAGGCAAGCATTGGGTCCCTTTCTAGTTTTGGGTTTTGCCTCAGCTCCCCTTTTAAACAAGTCTCTTTGTGGTTTACATAATACTAGAGCCTGTGTGCCCTATTTTCCTGGGTCACTCTCTTCCCAGAAATCACACAGCCTCTCAGGGTCAGATCAAGGCTCAGCTTTCCTGAGCCTCCAACTGTTTCATACAAAATTTCTAACTGGATCTTTCCAGGGTAGTGGGACCCTTCTCTGCTCTCTCCAGCGATCTTCCATCTAGTGTGGGCAGTTTCCGGGGCCTGAGAATCTCTCTCCACCCTGGTAACTCAGCTCCTGAGAGGATACCCAGAGGTCTCTACTCTGCATAGCCAGCAGCACTAGGCTGGGAAGCAACTGGGGTCCTACTTAGGGAGGGGTGACTACCAGCCCCTGCTTAGAGAGCACTGGCTGCCAGCCCCAGGACCCCTGCCTGCACCAGTTTTTTGGCAATCCTGTTTACTTTCCAAATTTGGTTCTGCTCAGATCCCCCATCAATGTTCACACTCACCCACCACCTCTCTCATTTGGTTTTTGTTCTGTATTTTCACTCCAAGTCTACTTCAGTGTGGGAGCAAGTGGAATGAGCTTCTAGCTACTCTGCTACCATCTTAGAAGTCTCCTGGAAATAATTTTTTTTAACTTGAATAAGAAAAGCACATAACCCAAGTCAAAAAATAATCAATGGCAGAGGAATAAGTGGAAGCTACACATACCAGGAACAAACTGGTAAAGAAAAAGTATCCTGAATGGCTAATTGAACACTAGCTGCATAGAAGCTTTATAACCAAGGACATATGGAAGAAACCACTCTACCACAACAAAACTGGTAGAGAGTGCAGAGTTACACAGGGACTGGCTGGGCTCCCAAGGGTGGCAGATGAAGTACCAGAGGGACATTTGAGAGTCTGGGGGGTTCCCACTGAGAATCATGGGGTCTAAACCCCAAGTTGAGCTCCCCAGCCTAGAGCACCATACCAGGAAAGGACCCCAAATAACATCTGGCTGTGAAAAGCAGTGCAGTTTCTGTCTATTGGGGAGAGTCAGCTAGAGATGCAGAGAGCCTCTTAAATGGGTCAATGCACAAAATTTTGTTTGCAGGCATTTACTGTGGAAGATGGAGAGCAGAGAGACTAGAGACACATGAAGAGATTATGGGTTTGGTGGCTTTGGGGAGAAAAACTAAAGGGTCTGCTAATAGGAACCCTGTGCTAAGTCATTCCCATACTGCAGAAACCATCTTTCTTGGGCATAGCACTCCCATCTAAGTGGCATCAGCCTGAATGAAGTAAAACAATAGCCCCAACACATGAATCCCTTTTGTCTTACCTTGTGGAGCTTCAGCCAGGTTGTTGAGTAAAGTTGGAGACTATTCAGAGATTAAGTCTAATAATAAAAGCAGGTCTCTGGAAGCTCTGAGATACTAGCTGGCCCTCTCCCCAGCCTGGTGCTGGTAGGAACCAGTCTTGGTGCCCAGCCTGATTCTTTCTGCATACACCCAGGCCCAGCAGAGGGAGCCTCAAGCTTTGGATCACTGATAACTCCAAACAGGTTTCCCATGGCAAGTTACAGGCAGAATCTGATACAGGTCTGCACAAGAGTCTTTGCAGACATGCAGAATACACAGAAACAAAAACAACCAGCCAAAATGGGAAGACAAAAAAACAAGCCCTAAGTGAACGAACAAGAAAATTCACCAGAAAAATAGCTAAGTTAAATGGAGGTAAGCAATCTGTCAAATATAGAAATTAGAATAATGATTATAAGGATACTCAATACCATGAAAAAAGACATAGAAACCATAAAAAATAACCAGTCATAAATAATTAAATATCTGAAATAAGCAATACTCTGCAGGAATAAACAGTAGTTAGATGAAGAAGAGGATCAAATCAGTGATTTGGAAGACAAGGTAGAAATAAAATACCCAAGTAAGGCATCAGAAAGAAAAAATAATTTTAAAAAATGAGAGCTTAAGAAACTTTTGAGACAACATGAAACATAGTAACATATACATCACAGGAATTCCAAAAGGAAAAGAAAGTGAGTCGAGGATTAAGAACCAATTTGAAGAAATAATGACCAAGAACTTCCTTAATCTGGTGAAGGAAAAAGATGCACAAATCTGGGAAGCACAGAGAGCCCCAAACAATGGACCCAAAGAGATCTACACCAAGACAAATTATAATTAAAATGGCAGCTTAAAGGCAAGGAGAGAATTGTAAAAGCCACAGAAGAAAAGCAGTTAATTACCTGCAAGGTAGCTTCAATTAGACTGTCATCTGATTTCTCCAGAAAACATTTCTGGCCAGAAGAGATTGGTATAAAATATGCAAGGTGATAAAAAGCAAGAACCTACAAAAAAAAAAAAAAAAAAAAAAAAAAAAAAAAAAAAAAAAAAAAAAAAAAAAAAAAAAAAAAAAAAAAAAAAAAAAAAAAAAAAAAAAAAAAAAAAAAAAAAAAAAAAAAAAAAAAAAAAAAAAAAAAAAAAAAAAAAAAAAAAAAAAAAAAAAAAAAAAAAGGCTTGCTTCTAGGAGAAAAAGAAAAAGAGGAAAATAATTAAAAATAAAATTACAATAAATGCATATCTATCAATAATCACCTTAAATGCATCAGGATCTATCTATATATACTGGCTCTAAGACACTCGCACAAAATTGAAAAATACATACACACAGACTAAAATTTAAGGGATGGAAAAAGACATTTTATGCAACAGAAAGGGAAAACAACTGGAGTAGTAATACTTACACCTGATAAAATAGGCATTAAAGCCAAGACTATAGTAACAGACAAGGAAGGTCACTAAATAATGAAAAAGGGAATACCTGACAAATAGATATAACACTAGTAAACAGGCATCTAACATGATGGCTCCTATATATGTAAAGCAAACCTTAATGGACATAAAAGGAGAGATCGCCAAAAATAAAGTCATACATGGGGATTTTAATACTCATTGACTTCAATGGATAGATTTCTAGACAAAACAAATAAGGAGAGAATAGTTAAATAACACACTAGGTTAAATGGATTAAATTGATATCTTCAGAACATTTCACCCCAAAGCACCAGAATATACAAAATTTTCAAGGGCACATAGAATGTTTTCTAGCATAGACCACATATTAGGACACAAAATGAGCCTCAACATTTAAGATTGAAATCTTATCAAGCATCTTCTCTGACTACAATGTCATGCAACTAGAAATCAATCACAAAGAGAATGCTGAAAATTACACAAAGACATGGAAGCTAAATAACATGTTATTAAATAATGAACGGGTCAACAACAAGATCAAAGAATAAATCGATAGATACCTTGTAACAAATGAAAATGAGGGTACAAGATCCCAAAACCTGTGGGACACTGAGAATGCAGTCCTAAGAGGGACCAAAGCAGAAATAAATGAAATAGAGTCTAAAAACCATGATACTAAAGACCAATGAACCCAAGAGCTTATTCTTTGAAAAGTAAACAATATTGACAAATCATTAACCAGACTCAAGATCAAAAGAGAAAAAACCCAACTAAATAAAATTAGAAATGAAAATGGAGAAGTAACAACTGATACCAAAGAAATACAAGGAATTGTAAGGAAATATTATAAAAATCTATGTTATAAGGTCAGCATGATCTTAATTCCAAAACTAAAACATATAATAGAAAAATAGAAAATTTTAGGCCAATATCCCTGATGAACATAGATGCTTAAAATCCTCAACAAAATATTAGCAAACTAAATACAGCAATACACATCATAAAGATAATACAACATGATAAAGGGTAATTTATTCCTGGAATGTAATATGAGGTTGGTACAACATTCACAAGTCAATAAATGTGATATACCATAGAAACAAAATGAAGGATGAAAACCACATGGTCATATCAATAGATGCAGAAAAAGCATTTGATAAAATTCAGCACCCATTTATGATTAAAAAAATTCTCAGCAAAATGGGAATAGAGAAAACATACCTAAACATAATAAAGGCTATATATGACAAACCCACTGCCCACATCATACCCAATAAGCAAAACTACAAGTGTTCCCTTAAGACCAGGAATAAGACAGGGATGTTTGCTTTCACTTCTCTTATTCAAAATAGTACTGGAAGTCCTAGCCACAGCAATCAGACAAGAAGAAATAAAAGGCACCCAAATTTGAAAGGAAGAAGTAAAACTGTCTTTATTTGCAGGTGAAATGATACTGTACATAGAGAACCTTAAAGATTCCACCAAGAAATGACTAGAACTGATAAATGAATTCAGCAAAGTAGCGGGATACACAATTAATATCCAGAAATCAATTGCCTTTTTATATGACAATAATGAAGTAACAGAAAGGGAAATTTAGAAAACAATTCCATTTACATGCTTCAAAAAGAATAAACTATCTGGGAATAAATCTAACCAAGGTTGTATAAGACCTGTACTCAGAATATTGTAAAACACTGAAGAAAGCAATTGCAATAGATACAAATAGGTGAAACTATATACCGTGTTTATGGATAGGAAGAATTAACATCATTAAATTATCCACACTACCCAAAACAATATATAGATTCAATCCAATTCCTAGCAAGATTCCAATGACATATTCCACAAAACTAGGAGAAATATTTCAAAATTTATATGGAAACCAAAAGGCACCACATAACAACAGCAATCCTGAGAAAGAAGAACAAAGTTGGAGGAATCATAATATATAATATTAAACTGCACTATATGGCAATGGCATAAAAACAGACACATAGATCAATGAAATAGAATAGAGAGCCTCAGAAGTAAACTCACAACTTTATAGTCAATTATTATTCAACAGAGGAAGCAAGTGCATATGATGAGCTAAAGACATCTATTCAAAGCACTGGCTGGTGGCACAGTGGATAAGGCACTGGCCTGCAAACCCAAAGATTGCTGGTTCAATTCCCAGCCAGGGCACATAACCAGGTTGCAAGCCAGGTCTCCAGCCAGATCTGTGACTGGTGGCAGGTGAAAGGCAACCATACATTCATGTCTCTTGCTCTGTCTGCCTCTCTGTCTAAAATATAATAAATAAAATCTTAAATAAACAAAAATAAAAGGAAGCAAAAAAATGTCTATTTAGTAAGTGGCACTGGAAAAATCAGACAGATACATGCAGAAAACTGAAACTAGACCACCTACTTACACCACACACAAGAATGAATTCAAAATGGATTAAAGATTTAATTATTAGACCTGAAACCATAAATTTTCTAGAATAAAAAAGGCAATAAAATCTCAGACCTTGCTTATAGCAATATTTTATTTGATATATGTCTTTAGGCAATGAAAACAAAACAAAAAAATGGGAATACACCAAACTAAAAATTTTTTGCACAGCAAAAAAGCATCAGCAAAATAAGACAACTCACAGAATAGTAGAACATATTCACTGGTATAGCAGATAATATCCAAAATTTATAAAGCACTTATAAAACTCAACACCAAAACAGCAAACAATTCAATTTTTTAAATAGGCAAAGGACCTGAATAGACACTTCTCAAAAAAGGACATATAAATGGCCAATTGACACATGGAAAGTTGCTCAATGTCACTAATCATCAGATAAATGCAAATTAAAGCCACAATAAGATATCACCTCCCACTAATCAGAATGTTCATCATCAATAAATCAATAAACAAGTGCTGGCAACAATGTGGAGAAAGAGGAACCATTTTGCACAGTTGGTGGCAATGCAGATTGGTGAAGCCACTGTGGAAGGCAATGTGGCGATACCTCAAAAAATTAATACTGCTTCTTCCTTTTGACCCAATGATCTCACTTCTGAGAATATATCTGAAGAAACAAAAAACACTAATTCAAAAGAACATAAGCACCTGTATGATCATTGCAGCATTATTTACAATTGCCAAGATATGGATGCAGCCCACATGTCCATCAGTAGACAAGTAGATAAAACATCTATGAGATTTTTACACAACGGAATACAACCCAGCTATTAAAAATAATGTATTTTTACCCTTTGTGACAGCATGGGTGGACCGGAGAACATTATACAAGTGAAATAAGCTAGTCAAAAAAAGTCAAATGTCATATTATTGGATATTGTAGTGCTGCTATGAACATAGGGGTACACAGGTTCTTCTGCATTGGTGTTTCAGTTTTCTTCTAGCATTAAACCTAGTAGTGGAATTGTTGGATCAAAAGGCAATTCCATTTTTAGTTTTTTGAGGAAATCCCATACTGTTTTTCATAATGGCTTCACCATTCTGCATTCCCACCAATAGTGCATTAGGGTTCCCTTTTCTCCACATCCTCACCAGCACTTGTTTGTTGATTTGTTGATTGCCATTCTCTCTGGTGTGAGGTGATATCTTATTATCACTTAATTTTCATCTCTCTGATGGCTAGTGATGATGAGCATTCTTTCGTATGCCTTTGGGCCCTTTGGATGTCCCCCTCAGAGAGTTGTCCGTTCAGGTCCTTTGCCCATTTTTTAATTGGGCTATCTGTCTCTCTGGTGTTAAGTCACATAAGTTCTTTATATATTTTGGATATCAAACTCTTGTCTGAAGTATCATTGGCAATTATGTTTTTCTGTACACTTGGTCCCCTTTGAATTTTGCTGGTTTCCTTTAGCTGAACAGAAATTTTCAGTTTGATATAGTCCCACATGTTTATTTGTTCCTTTATTTCCTCTGCCCTTAGAGAAGTATCAGTAAACATATTTCTGCATAGGATATCTGAAATTTTACTTCCTATGTTTTCCTCTAGAACTTTTATGGTGTCACAGACCTAATGGTTAAGTGTTTTATCCATCTTCAGTTTATTCTGGTGCATGGTATGAGTTGGTGGTCTAGTTTTATTTTTTTGCATGTTGCAGTCCAGTTTTCCCAACACCACTTGTTTAAGGGGTTATTTTTATCCCATTTTATGTTCCTTCCCTCTTTTTTGAATATTAATTGTCCATAGAATCCTGGGTTTATTTCTGGGCTTTCTATTCTGTTCTGTTGATCTATATGTCTATTCTTATACCAATACCAGACTGTTTTGATTACAGTAGCCTTGTAGTATAGTTTGATGACCAGTATTGTGATTTCTCCTACCTTGTTCTTCTTTCCTACCTTGTTCTTCTTTCTCAAGATTACTGTGGCTATTCATGGGTGTTTTGGGCTTCATATAAATTTTTGAAGTATTTTTGCTATATCTGTGAAATATGTCATTGGTATTTTAATTGGGATTGCATTGAATCTATAGTTTGCTTTGGGTGGTATGGACATATTTAATGATGTTAATTCTTCCTATCCATGAACACGATATTTGCTTCAATTAATTTGTATCTTCCTTAATTTCTTCAATGTTCTTTAGTTTTCTGAATACAGGTCTTTTACCTCCTTGGCTAAGTTTATTCCTAAGTACTTTGTTTTTCTTGTTGCCAATAATTTTTTATTTAATTAAAAAGTAAGAAAATTGCCTCAACTTGTTCTCCAAAGAAGACATACAGATGGCCAACAGGTATATGAAAAGGTATTCGACACATCACTAATCAGGAAAATTGCAAACCAAAATCACAATGAGACACCACCTTACATCTGTTAAGATGGCTTCATCTAACAAAGGAAAGATAATAGGTTTTGGAAAAGATGTGCAGAATTGGAACCCTTATACAGCATTTGTGGGAATATAAAATTGAGACATGTGAAAATCACCTAAAACTTAAAAATATAATTACCATCCAGCAATCCCGTTTCAGGTGTTTTTCTAAAACAAGTGAAATCAAGATCTTAAAGAGATATTGGTACTACCATGTTCATTGCAGCATTATTCACAGTAGTCCAGATGTGGCAGCAAACTAAATGTCTATCAGTGAATGAATGGGTAGAGAAAATTGGGTGTATGCATACAGTGCTATATTGTTCAGACTTAAAATGAAGGCCATCCTGTCATTTGTAACACCATGAATGGACACAGAGGACATTATGTTAAATTAAATAAGCCAGTCACCAAAGGGCAATTATTGTATGATCTCACTTAGATGATGAATCTAAGTCATACACATAGAAATAAAGAGAAAAATGTTGGTTTCCAGGGGCTGGGGGAGAGGAAATGGAATATCTGTTCAATGGGGGAGAAGTTCAGTTATACAAGATGATTAAGTCCTAGACATCTGCTGGACTACATTGTGTTTATAGTTGACCACAATGGTACACTTAACAATTTGTTTAAATTTGTATTGTTTTATGTTCTTATCACAATAAAAGTGTTACGTAAATAGTAGATTGATTAACTTATACTAATCCTTATACTTATACTAAGTAACATTCTAGAAGGCATGAACTTGTTTTAGAAATATTCTGGAAGAAAAGTGGCAGCATGAACTCACAAGCCCCACATCCCATCTTCTTTTATGGTGTTACTAGGTTGATAACTCACATAAATGCCTTTATAGTATCTGAAGTTCATCAAAATCCAACATATTTTCTCTTTTGATTACTAAGAATCTAGTAATATAAATTTAATATGAACTTAGGTTAGATTAGAATTTCTCATTATAAGATCTCATATCCATGGTTTTCAAACTGAACTAAGAGTATGCATGTAAATAACATAACATGCTTTGACCACATTGATGTTTGTTCTGCCCCCAAACACCCTTCTGTTAAGTCACATGCTTCTATCATGGGATCTGCTCTGCAGCTGAACCACTGTTTTTCATGGAGTTTTTCACATAGCACAATTGAAATAAATCTATTCCTCTCTGCTATTCCCATAGTATTTGTCATTTTCTGACACTGTAAAAGCTATTCATGAAAGTTAGTTCCATTAGTCTAGCCTGTGGGCCACTGGAGTCAAAATACTATATGTACTCTGTTTTATATTCTCCATGGCTCATAACACAGCCTGTGTGTGCAAGCCATTCATGTGTTCACCATGAAATCTTCTAGGCCTTCCACTTTCAAGGCACTGAGGATATAACAGTAAATAAGACATACACAGAGATAGCTAATAATAATAAATAAATGTTATTTGCACTAAAGATTTTACTTGTCTAGTTCACATTTCTACCCTCTGCTGGCAAGAACATAGCAATCAACTTGAGAAAAGGGGAAAGTTCCCTAAATGTTGATAAAATCAATGTCATAAAGACAATGTCTGCTCTGTAGGAAGCTCATTACTCAGGTTGGAGTGAACTGAATGGAACATACGTAAACTTTATCCCAGGGAGTCATATGTTGGTCATCTGGTTTCCACAGGCAACCATCCTTCCCCCCTGGATCCAGGGGCCATGATAGTCAACAGGACTAGGTGGAATCACTTGGAGCAGACTTGATGGCACATTACAAACTATGAGCAGTTGGAGATTATGTAGGGAAAATAATAATTACAAGCAAGCCCTGTAAGGAGAGAGTAACAAGTTCCTGTTGAGTAGGGTAGCACCAAGGGTAAATATGCTTTCAACAAACACTCCTGTGTAGCTGTAAAATTATTCAGTATTAGTGAGATGAGTGTAATCAACAAAATACACAGCTATAAAAGCCAGAAGGGGTAACAATCATGATGACCCACTAGGCTGCATTGGCCATGGTCATAGCCATGCACCAGGCTGAGGACATTCTAAAAGCTATATGTGTGAGCTGTCTACCAAAACAAGCATTTTATAACTACTTACAAACAACTTTTTCCATAACTAGATAACACTTTGATGAATATGGTTTTAAGATAATTAAAAGGTGTATTTCACCTCTTTGAGGAATTCAGCCAGTCAAAACTCATGTTGATTGATGCATCGCTTGGATTAGTAACAGAACTCAGCTACGCATTCATTCAACAAGACAATCAGTGGGCGCTGAAAGGTTCACACATATTAATTCCATCACAAGTGGCTTCTATCTAATTTAAGCCTATATCCTTCTTTAAACCTGGTATTGGGATTATAGCATAAAATGAGAATACTACTATATGCTTGGTTTTCTGTGTATGCTCAGCAAGACTTAGAGGATATTAGCTTTAGATTAACAATGATCAAACCAATATTCCAGTAGATATATTTAGTTGAAAACTGATTAGATGTGAACTCACCAAGTAGACTCAACTTGAGATGCAGTCTTTGGCGTCATCAGCATATAAATTATAGTTGAAATCTTCAAGTTAGATGTAGACATCACCAGATAGAATCAATCAAGATGAAGACAGGGGATCTTCTAAGATTAAAGTTTTAACAGTGAGGAAAATTTAGTCAACTACTGCAAAGGATTGATGTGTCATAGAAATAGAACCTTGAG
Organism: Noctilio leporinus; assembly: GCA_004026585.1. Lineage (NCBI taxonomy): Eukaryota > Metazoa > Chordata > Mammalia > Chiroptera > Noctilionidae > Noctilio > Noctilio leporinus. Next base: position 1,796 of record PVIW01006859.1, on the reverse strand, counting down.
GAGTGAGGGGATATCGATATGCTAAATATAGACACTCCAATTTTTGTGATCTCATTCTATTGATATTCAAATAGTAAGAATGTGATAAACCACTGTGTTCCATTATGCATTTATTTAGTTGAAGCCTTTAAATTCAACTCCTTTATAAATTACACTGACTATATTTCTGACCCTGAAAAGTCCACCTCTATATATTCATTATGCATTTAGGGAAAACGTGTGGTCTGCCAGATAACGATAGGCTAAGGGAATGTGATGTAGCCATGATTCCTGGTTCCCACTTTTACAAAGTGTGCATTCTGTCTACTGAGGTGGTGTTTGTGGAACATTTATGAGGAGTTAGGTGATATGCTATATGATAGATAATTTATATACATTCTCTTATTTAATTCTTATGTCTATGAAACCATATGCCATATTTTTATCCATATTTATTAATCAAGACAGAATGAAAAAGTGAGAATGTTTTATTGCTATAATATGCAGGGAAGATATATATTCTTACCTTATGCTTTCTATCCTTTCCAATATTTTACAGCAGCTGTCATGCCCTATAAGTACTATCTTCTACAGAAAAGCTATTCCTTTTAAGACAAATTTTTACCTTTTGTTTTCTTGGGTAACTTTGTCAGAATATGCTGTATGTGCACAATGATCTTCTTTTTTTTTTGAAACATTTTAGATAGTGTTTCAAGCACAACAGGATAATCATGCCCTTTATTGTAAAAGGTGCAGTTCTAGTGACAACATTCAGCTTTTGGCAGTGACTTAAACTGTTGAGAGTTTCAAATAAAAATCATAACATCTGTAGGTCTTTCATTGAAAGTGAAATTATTTCACTTTATCCCTGGATGAGAATAATTTGGGGATCATTGTGTTTTAGCTCTATGAGATATAATTAAAGGACACTGAATTACGGCTCTAGGAGGGGCCTTCCTTACTCCTGACTTAACATCCCAGACACCATTATTCAATTCTTCCATCCCAGTTTACTCTGCCCTATCTGACCTCTTTCTGAATGTTGAGTAAACTTTTCAAGCAAGAGTTCATCTGAAAGTTCTTTAGTATTACATACCCTCTTAGAGTCTCATTCTTTCTCATTTATTAGGATAATCTGATGGTATTACTGGAATTTAATTTTGCATACGTTCACAAAAGCCCCCTTCCTTTTCCACAGCACTGTCTAAAGTTATTATTCTATATTTTCTCTGAAATGTCTGCCATTTACTCTCCTAAAATTTGTAATTATGATGCATATCTGTTGTAGACAATGGATAATCCAAGTTGGAAGCATCATATCTCCCTCTCATTTGTTTAGCACAAAAAGTGGCTTTAGCATCATGGAATAGCCCTCCCAGTGAGAATGTGATGTCAGTTAAATGTATTTTATTTATGAGTTAAGGTATTCAGAAGAACCCTCCCCCTCATAGGAGCTCCCACTTTGAGCCATTCTGGTCCTGTTGATTGGAGGATCTCCTGCTGGCTAGCCTCTGTGTAATACGTCCCATAAGAGAGGCACCTTTGCAACATGGATGGAACTGGACAGTATTATGCTTAGTGAAATAAGCCAGTCAGTGAAGGACAAATATCATATGATCTCACCCATTACGGGACAATAATGAGCAAAACTAACAACAAGCAAAACAGAACCAAGTATATGAATACAAGGAATAGGCCTTCAGTGGTCAGGGGGAACGGGGTTGGGGGGAGGGGGTAGGTAGAGGCAAAGAAGGGGAGCAGCTTAGACAAGAACCTAGTATAAAGGAACCATGGACATGGACAACAGGTGGGATTGA
>PVIW01006858.1:0-80830 GCA_004026585.1 Noctilio leporinus | reverse complement strand
GAGAGTATTATGCTTAGTGAAATAAGCCAGTCAGTGAAGGACAAATATCATATGATCTCACCCATTACGGGACAATAATGAGCAAAACTAACAACAAGCAAAACAGAACCAAGTATATGAATACAAGGAATAGGCCTTCAGTGGTCAGGGGGAATGGGGTTGGGGGGAGGGGGGAGGCAGAGGCAAAGAAGGGGAGCAGTTTAGACAAGAACCTAGTATAAAGGAACCATGGACATGGACAACAGATGGGATTGACTTTGGGGGGAATGGGTGGGTGGGAAGGGGGACAGAGGGGAGCAAAAAGGGGATGGATGTAATACAACAACAATAAAATTTTAAAAAATATAATAAAATATTATTTCATTATTTAAATATAATTGTGATGAGGGACATCACTTAAAACATTTGGTTTTGTAGTCAGTTGTTAAAAGAATTTTGCAAAACTATGTGTCCCTTGACATATTTTTTAAATGACACATTTTTGTGCCAAAAATCCAATTTTCAAACTATTAAGTATTGTATAAGTAGTTTAAATATTTTCATCAAAACCATGAAGAGGTTCATGTTAATGCATGAAAAACACTTGCCATATAATGTAATTGCCCCATCATAAATATTAATTATTAACATAATCAACCAACGTAGATTTTCTTTTTGTTAGAAAATAGTTGACAATTATCCAATTTAAATAAGTGTGAATGTATATTCTTATGATAAACTGAATTGTAAGTACTGGAGAGACAGAGCAGCTGAGAAGCTGAGCTTGTGATCACAAAATCAATGCTGATTTTGCCACTTATGAGTGACCATGGGCAAGTTATTTTAGCTCTCTATGACAGTTTTTCATCTATAAAATATACTTTAATAATAGGGCTAATATTTATAAAGTATTTTGAATGTAGTATTATTTGTTTGTTGAATGAGGAAATTTAAATTAAGAAATTTCTTTAATGAATTAAATGAAAGTAAGTACTTGTCCCTTCATTATTTGATACTGAAGCTCTATTATCTTTGTTGTTTGTATTTTTTTATCTAGATGTATAATTCTCACAATTAACTTTTTACTGAGGTAACAATAACATACAAGTTTCAGATGTATATTATAATTTGACATCTGTATACACTATAGTGTGCTCACCAAATTTTAATAACTGGGCAGAGGATATGAAGAGACATTTCTCCAAGGACAACATACAGAGGGTCAATGGGCAAATGAAAAGATGCCACTTCGCTAATTATTATGAAATACAAATTAGAACATTTATTTTTCATTTTGCAGTATTTTTAGCTTGGGCTTTTTTCCCAAACAGAGACTTACAAGGATGGAGATGGGATAGAGCCATCCTCCCATAGCCAACTTCTGCCAGATGGATCCCATGATAATCCCAACCAGAAGAAAGAAAAGTTAGGTAATGGTTGCATCTTCAGAAAATCCTAAGAAAGAGAAAAGAAAAAATATGTGAAATCCATATTTCCATTTGCAGAAGTAAGATAAATGGGAACATGCATTAAATTCATGCCTTAATTCCCATTCAAAATGCACCAAATTTTTACCATGTGAATCAGAAATTCCATGTATTTATTTTCCAATATATGGGTGATTTCTGTAATCAGGAAATGAAATTCAGACCTTTTCTTCCAAGCTGTCTAGCTTCAGCAAGGTGGAGTTCTTGTCCATGCAGGTTTTTCTACTCTCAGCCCAGGTTTTCTCTTCATTTGTTGCAAAATAATAACAACTGTTTTGGCGCCACTGCCACATTTTAGGACAAGGTTTACATTTGTGGTCTGAAAAAGAAATTACACCCAAAAGGACAAACTAAACAACTTTGTAGTGATTGGAGAAGGTTTTGGAAACTAAATTTTTTAATTTGATGATGAGGTTTGAGAGCCAGCACTCTGAATACATGCTGCTTTTGGAGCTTCTGGAAATGAAGACACCCTAACTATGTGATTGAAATTCCCTTTCCAGGGCTCAATCTTCTGGGCTTAGAATTATCAGCTGTAATTTTAATTTGTTATAACATTAGGTTCCCCTAAAATAGTTTATAAAGTGAAGGGGTGCAGTATTCATGGCTATCATTCCATGATGCTTCCCCAAATTTGCCTCTGTGTTTTCAAAAATACAAAATAAATTTGTATCTTCCCTTGCCTTCTGTAAAATTAGAGTGACATCATTTGCGGCCATTGGATAAAGTAGCTCTCTCGTACTCCCAGAGGTGGTGTACACAATTAACATGAACTGGGACAACAGATTTGATCTGACTGGTCAGCAGGTCCTGATTACCTGAGGTATGAATGAGTAGCTCTTGGCAGAGTTTGATGGCCATTTGTCCCTGCTTCTTCAATAGATCGGAGATCTGTGTTTTGAGAAATTCCACCTCCATGGAAAAGTCCCTATAGTTGCTCAGCTGCTGGGATAAATTGTCCTGCTGTTGGTGGATAGTTTTCTGACGTTGACTCAAGTTCCCTGTGTCTGAGCTAATTTCATTAGGGGTCTGCAAAACTCCAAGACATAACAGGACACAAGTTCATACATCTTTCCATTCCCATGATAGTTATAGATAATTCTCTTAACATAGAAATTGTTCTTACATTGTTTAAGATTTATCAGTTACTCCTAATAATGGCTACATCTTAAAAGAAATGCACCAAATGCCTATTTAAAATTGTTCAGAGCTCATCTGTATAATTTCATGTTTATTTTAATTATTATTGTTCTTGTATTAAAATAATGAATTAAAAAGTATGTATCTTTGACATTTCATCTAAGGTAGTGACAGTCATTTTGCCATTCATTTGGAGTTGGTGTGTGTAATAGTTTCAATAAGACAGGATCCTTTAGGGACCATGACCATCTCAAAGTATGGTCTGCTAATCATTTGTATCAGAATTACCTGGGACTTTTGTTTGTTTGTTTGTTTTAAATAAATAGATTTTAATGCTACAGTTGATCTTTTCTGGCCCTAGAGCCATAAAACTTGCAATTTTAATATTCACTTTAGATGATTGACCAACAAAATAAATTTAAGAATCATTGCACTTGAAGCACTGCACCTTAGGGAAAAAAGCATTTATCCTTCTATGGAGAACCAATGAATACTCATTGTATCTTCATTTTTCGAAACATATATCACTGTAGATCCCCTGTTTATCTTTATGATTAGCTACCAAATATGTGTCACTGCCGTTAGAACATTATATTTATTTTTAAAAGAGCAAGTTACATCATTAGCTTTTATTTATATGTCCAAATAAGTATCTAAATCCTAATTATTCATGATATTTTACATATGTAAAAAGAAATGAAAGTATCAGAAGAGAATGTTGGTATCAGCCAACAAATAATAACTGTAAAGTTGACTATAAATACCCTGAAATTGAATACTGTGCTAACACAATATTCTGTACATCACATACATAATAATATCCTATGAATTGTGCATTCTTGGAATGTTTTATAATTGTTAATTCAGGATCTCCTATGCTGTCCATCGCTGACTGCTCAATAATGGGTTAAAATAAAGAGAAGACTCTTTTCACTACTGTGCTTGGGCGTGGAGCTTCCATTGCTGGAATTGGTAAGAATTTCTTACCACTTGATCAGATGTATCAGGCAACTCTTCCTTCTTGTTTGTGTCTTCATCATTTATAGCAGGCAGGCTGTGGCTATTGCTTAGTTTTCTCTACTCTAGAAAGATCTTGGGTGAGCAGATTGAGTCAGTCTTGTACAAAGTCTTAGAGGTAAATAAAATGGCATGCTCTTCTTTGAATCCACTTTCCTGACTTTCTATCTCTCATCATTGGGATAAGAAGTGGATGTTTCTGTGCAGAAAAGAGACTCACTTCAACCAATAACTGAAAAAATAAAATTTGTCTTCCTGGTCTAGTCTAGGTAATCAGGAGGAAGCAATGGATTTGGGGTCCAATCCTTATAATAATATTTTCCTCATTGGTTTACCTTGAAGACATGGAGAATGAGAGAGGAATGAGGAAGTAGCAGAAAATATTAGAGTATTCAAGATGTAGCACCTATCATATAATCCAACCAGAAATTACATAGTTTACAAAGTGTTTTCTAATCACCTCTCTTGGGTTTGATACAAGTATACTTACACATAATCCCCAAGGTCACCAGTCCAACCAGAAACAATAGACATAGAGTCAGCAGACTCAGGGCCACCCAACGCCATGTAGGGGATGGAGCTGGATACCCTGAAGAAAGTCAACAGGGGAATGAGCAAACAGAGCTGCCTTGTGGTTTTCACATGGTTGTTCATTTTTCCCACTTAGGAAGCTTTCTAAGCTTCTTTAATTCCCTTATTTAGAAAATACCTGAAACAATGGCCTGTAGGGACCCCACTATCAGTGCATCTCCATTTATTCATTTACTTATTTATTCGTTTCCCTTTTTTAATCTTTTTTTTTTTTTTTTTTTTTTTTTACCCTTCTCTTTTCCTTTAAGAGTATCTTCTAAGTTTTAGGTTTTTGTTTTACAAGATCCCACACCTTTCTTTTTCTAGTTTACTGAATTGATGAACAAAATGTTGTAGAAAGTGGTTCCCCAGATAATTCTAACAATAGAAAAGATCCAAAGTTTTTTGAAATTAAAAACTGCCACAGTTTTTCCATTACCCATTGTATTCATCACCTAGTTGATTGTGGGTGAATACTGAATGAAAGAAGGAATCAACGTGTAATCTAACCTACAAAGAACAGGAAAAGAAAAATCAGAAAGCCTGTGGATAATTCTTCAAAATTTAATATTCTATATACAAATATTAGAAAAGTATGTTTACAGTTGTTTGTCTGGAAAATAATATAATAATTAATAAATAATATAAGAATAAATTTGGTGTTTCCCATACTCACAACTGTAATCCTACTTTTGCTCAATCCTACATATATCACAAATGGTTCTCTAACTTGTCTCACTTTCCTATTCCTTAATTCAGGACCTAATGGTATCTAAGCTAATACTTCAGAATGATTCATGTAATTTCCAGGTGAACTATTATATACATCACATCCACTATTTCCTCCTTCTCAAAGATTAAAGTTAAATTTTTATAAAAATTAATGTATAACCATCCTTATTAGACACATGCAAAGTCTGTTCTCATCTTTTTTTGTATATCAGCCCCTCTCAAATCACACAGACACAGACACACACACACACACACACACACACACATACGGACATAACCTTAAACTAAAAATAAATCTAAAGAGGAGAACATTGTGCATATATTTTAGATGATTCAGGACAACGGCCTGAACAATCAATGGATTCTTGAAGGTGAAGGATATAGTCTGATATATTAAATTGTATTTCTGACCACAAAGACCACTATTTCTTCCAATTAGGTATAAGAGAAGGAGTGAAAGGCTAGCACTAAGTCTGGACTCCATCACATAACAGCCGTATAAACTTGGTTAAATCATTTAATATTTTTCAGCTTCAGTTTCTCATTAATACATTGGAAAAAACATTAATGGTATTTCATTCACTTCATTTTAATAAAGAAGTAATACCATACTTTAATAAAGAAGTAATACACTGCATGTAAAATACTAAAAATAATATTATTATTAATTCAATACTACTAATTACACTGGGAATTTCAACTCCTTAATTTTTTTATATACTATGAAACAGAAGCCATCTTTTTTCCATTTCTGACTCACTCATTCTCCAGTTTTTCTCTTCAGTTATTTATACCTTTGAAAAAAAAAATTCTTTCTCTCCTCTCTATTTCAGAAGCCTCCGATTTGCCTTCCAAAAGAACATTCGTCTGGCATCTTTTAGAAGTATAACTATCAAGAGCTACATTTATGAAAAGAAATCTCTTAGTTCCCAAACTCAATCTCTGCCATGTCTAATCAACATTTTTCACTATAACACATGGCTTCATGACACATAGTGATACCACATGTTTGCTCTTCAATATTGGGAACACTCATTCTACTCTTTGCCTCCATTTTGAAGCTGCCATGACCCTCCCTCCCATCATCAAACCCAGCACCTCAAAGCATTAAAAATCTTTCCATCACCTGGCATCGAGTCTTGCTTTCTCTAAATCCTTACCTCTTTTCCTTAGATTATCTCTATCCCAATTATTTCTTGCTCCCACGGAATCCTGAAATGAGAGTGTCGCATAGGTCACTTCTTCAGACATTGCAGAAGAAAGCACTACTATAAATTGTGCAATTAATGTTTCAATATCTGCAGGCCTGGAACAAGATGTTTTTTCAAGGCTGGGAGCTTTTAAATAGATACTCAACTGACCCAAGACACATCCCACTACAACCTATGTAAGAACAAAATGACAATCAGTTGTTTTTTAGAGAAAGTCAAATATTCTCCTTAGAAATCAGCATATTGCAGGTTTCAAACTGCTCCCTCTCATTGTTTATTGCTGTGAAGCAACAAAGTGGTACTTGGGCTCAGTGCAGGAATGGTGATTTCATGCAGGAAATCCCATGATTGTCGATGTTTCAATAGAGTCAGGCTGTCCTCTATACATGTGTTAAAGGTCAGCTAATTCTGCATGGACACATTGAATGTGGTTTATACTCACCTATATTAGATATCAAGAGGATACACATACTAAGACAGGAAAAAGTGTGTAGTTACATGTACTGAGAGCTATGTAGTTAAAGAAAGTATTTTAAGAAATCCAAGTCTGTATAGTGGCAAGGAGTAAAGAAACAGAAAGAGGGAGAAAGTGGGGGAGAGGTATGTGTAGTGTTGGCAACTGGGCAAGGAGAAGAAATTGATAGCTATGAAAAGTGTATATGAATAGAGGTCCCTCCTGGCATGGCTAAGTTAATAGAGTAACCTTCCTGCCAATAAGAACTAATATTCAGAATGAGATTTTAAAAAATAAGTACTTGAATTTTGAGGAGGGTAAAAAACATTAGGCAGATTTGTGGGAGAATGAGAAGGGCACATGGTAAGGTGTTTTTGTTTTCATTTTTTAATTGTTTGTTTGGTTGGTTTTGGCCTGAGGGCAGCCCACAGTCACTGTTGCAAGGTGGTAGCTAAACTGCTACAGAAAACACGGTGTCTTAAGGTCTGAAAAATCAGGAGATGGGACCTGGGACAACCACAGACATAAACAGTGTTGGATATTCATTTAGAACACTGATGTAGGAGAATCTCTAGCATGTCTTTGTGCCTTGGTGTCTCTTTAAGCTACAATATATTTACATTTTATTCATAAATAACTTGATTTAAAACAAACAAACAAAACAAAACCAACTTCTACTTCTCTATCTTAGGCTTAAAAAGGCCCTAAAGAGGTTTCCAATAAGACTGAAGTAAGGTCACTAAACAAGGATTTACACTGTGATATCCTGTTTCAACAGTACCACACGAGCAATAACGAGTTGACAGTTTATATAGAAATTGTTCTGGTTGTTCTTTGGAAGAACACAAGAAAAACAGCACATTACACACTTGGTTTCTCATTTAGTCACAATTGGCATCACACTCAGAACTCTTAAAGGACAGTATAATCCCACCATAATTTTCCATAAAGTTTACCTATTTGTATGAAAAAAAACTGTTCCATGTCTGAGTTCTTTTTCATTTTTTGCTCCATTACCCAATGCCTTGCCACTGAGCTGTTAGCCTGCTCTCTAACTGTGAGTCTGTCTCTATTTTGCTTGTTAGTTCAACTTGTTCATTAGATTCCACGTATGAGAGAAATCATATGGTATTTGTCTTCCTCTGACTAGCTTATTTCACTTAGCATAATGTCCTCCAGGTCCATCTATGCTCTTGCAAAGGTTATAATTTTCTTCTTTTTTATGGCCCAGTAGTATTCTATTGTGTAAATGTACCATGGTTGTTTTATCTACTCATCTACTGATGGACACTTGGGTGGTTTCCAAATATTGGCTATTACAAGAGTTTCCTTTGGAATGAGAAAAAGAAGATTAGATAACTATACTCAGGATAAGGACTTTTGTTTTCAAATGCCTGGGAGTGATCCAAAACCTGCCAAGTTCTACTTCTGTGTAAAGATTATCTTGGTCAAAGATCTCCAGAATGGGCAGCACCTTCTTTAGGAATGAGAACAAATATCCAATGAGTTGCAGAAAGGCAATAAAATAATAATAATTTTGTGACATTTGTGCATATTCTCTAAATACATAAATATACATATATTTCTTGCTCGTGTTTATTATTTTCAACTAAACTCTACTGCCAAAAATGTGGAAATTAATGTTTATATTTATGTTTACTACCCTAGATGAATTAGGTGAGGGCAGAGACCATTGAAAGAAAGTAAATCAAATAGTAATTCTAGAAGTGAGCACTGGCATATTTTTCAATCTCTGTTCTGGTCTTTCACTTTTACCCAAGTTTGCAAAGACTGAGTTTTCATTTCCATTTTCCTGATTTTTTCACATATCTTATATTCCTGAAGAAAGGATTTTATCTCTTACTATTTTATATAAAATAATACTTGGATGAAACAATAATGAAGACTCTCATCTGGTTCCTGATTATTTACATAAGAAAGACAATTGATCACACTTTCTATACACTTTCTACTATCATTTTCCTAAAAGACTATATTATTACTAATTTATAATTTTTATTAATTTAGAAAGCAGTCTATACTTTTCTTCCTTAAACATTTCCAAAATCTTTAGCTCATTTTATCAGATTATACTATCAAATAGCATACCTTGTTGCAGACATCTACCAAATTCTAGAACATTTTTTCTTATTTATAATTTTTCAACTATCTTAAATTTCCTTTTCATCTCTACTTCGGTCATGATTATCAGTGATTTCAGCATCTTGTGTTGGTGATAGTTCCAATACCCTGAGCTGTCAGTTTCTGGATTTAGTTGCAATAACCTTAATCACATGCGTAAATCAGCCACCTATTATGGAGATCATACATTAAAGCTATGTTCTCCAATATTGTCATTTCTAGCCACATGTGACTATTTAAACTTTAATTAAAATTAAAATACATTTTCTCAACCACACTAACCATACTTGAAGTGCTCTATAGCCATAGGAGGCTATTGTCTATGTACTCACATAACATTATATATATCATCACAGAAAATTCTATTCTGTAGTGCTGTTCTAGGGTCCAGACAATTTCGTGACCAATATAAGTACTTTCTCTATTACTTCAGTTTCAGATAGTCTACTCTCTAACTTCAACTCCAATGTTTCCAGCCCACTCCTTATAGTGATTCTATGACCAAAAGGACTTTGATGCCCACTAAGATATCAGGTTTAATGACCATATCACTTTTATTATTATTATAAATCCTTCATGCTTTGTTTCCTATTTAGACCATTTACCAGGGCCAATTATAGTGATCATTTCCTTATATACAGCCACACTTTCATTACTTATTTCTTTACCCATCATACACATCTGGAAAATGCAACTTGGTTAGATCTAACTCTACGTACTCTACACTTGCATACAAGTAGCTAAATATGATTTATTAACTGGTCTTCTACATTTTCTATTAACATAGCAGCACTCTTATTAATCAATCTATCTTGTTACTATCCTAAAAGATTATTCCCAGTTTCTCTTCATTCTTCAGTTCTCAAATTCAGTGAGTTACCTGGCCTTCCATTACCTTGAAAACATAAAAACAAGCAGAAAAACATTTCTAGTTTCAACTACCAAAAATACAAAAACATTTCATCTGTATGTATGGCAATATCATTTTTAACTATTTTCCATGGTTAAATTGTACAATCTCTTATCTATAATCAATTCTCTCTATATGGTGAAATCCATTTCATCTACCTTCTCAAATATTTTTAACTTATAACTTTCTATCTCATTCTGTCTCTGGAATCATTAATTTTTTTTTCTACTGGCTCACTCAAGTTACAAATATGTGATATAATATCTTCTATTTTATTTATTTATTTTAAGAAATGAAACTGTATTGAGGCTTTAAAGTTTCAGTGAGAGGAAGGAGGGAAGATTTATCTTGAAGATGTTCCAAGCCCAGGAAGCCCAGGTAGGAGCCTCTCAAGTTGAGGAGACAGAGAAGTTTGGCCCAAAAGGGGAAGTAGATCAAGAATCCAGTGAGAGAACTACGTGACAAGATGATAGCCAACCTAACAGACATAGAGTTCAAAACGCTGGTGATAAAGATGCTCACAGACCTGAGATATGCTTGAATATGGCAAACACAGAAGCGAAGGCTATGCAAAGTGAAACAAAGGAAAACCCACATGAAACCAATGGTGAAGGGAAGAAAAACTGAGTTCAAATCAACAATTTGGAACATAAGGAAGAAATAAACAGTTAACCAGCACAGAAAGAGAAAACTAGAATTGGAAAAAAAAAAAGAGAGAGAGAGAGAGAGACAAGGCTTAGGAACCTCTAGGATGACTTTAAACATGCCAACATCCAAATCATAGGGGTGCCAGAAGGAGAAGAGGAAGAACAAGAAATTGAAAACTTATTTGAAAAAATAATGAAGAAAACTTTCCAAATTTGGTAAAGGAAGTAGACATACAAGTCCAGGAAGCACAAAGAATTCCAAACAAGCTAGGCCCAAATAGAACCACACCAAGACATATCATAATTAAAGTGCTAAAGGTTAAATAAAGGTAAAGAGAAAATCTTAAAAGAAGCGAGAGAAAAGAAGAGATACCTATAACTCTATATAGGAACTCAAAGGGGTTCCTATAAAACTATCAGCTGATTTCCCAAAAGAAACTTTGCAGGCAAGAAAGGACTGGCAAGAAGTATTCAAAGTGATTAAACACAAGGACCTACAACCAAGACTACAGGATGGAGGGAAACAAATGGAAAAAAAAAATTGGGACAACTATAACAGCATAATCAACAAAATATACTTTTGAAAAAAATGGAGGCATCAGGAGACCTAAAAGACAACAATGTGGTGATTGCTATGTAGAGGAGAGTATAAGGGGACTAGTTGATAATAGAAAAAAAAAATTACAATAAAGATTAAGTAAAAAGAGAGATAAAAGCAGAAAGAAAAAAACTGGCCACAAGGAGGAACCAGAGGATGAGTATAAGACAGAATTTATTTTGAAATGTATATTCATCCAATCAGGGTAATAAATTATTCTGATTTAAAAAAGGGTTATGAAGACAGACTAATTCAAATTTGGCATCAGCATTTCTTTGTCTTGTGACTTTTGACAAGTCACTTAACCTTTGTGCTCTATTATTTTTAGTAAAACAAGCATAAATATAATACCCACCACAAAGGTGATTAATACAAGCAAATAGAAGCAATAATAAATAGTAGCTATCACTATTATCATGTCAGATGTAAGCTTAAACTGTTTTAGGTGACTTTAAATGGAAGAAACCTGTGCAATTGCCCAAGTACTTCTAATAAAAGTTAAACCAATTCAAAAGAGCACAATCAAGGTCTACCCTAAGCGTGACCAGTAGAGATCTATTACATGATTATTTTCATAGCATTTATCATGATCTGAAGTTATCTTGCTCTTTTCTTTCTTTGCTTCTTTGCGATCTGTGTTCACAATTTTCCACTAGAATATAAACTAAGTAAGAACACAACCCTGTATGTTTTGTTTATCATTTGATCTCAAGAAAATGCAACAGTGCTTGGGACATGCACAGTAACAAATAAACATGTTCAAATAATTGATTTATTAATTGACCCTGTCATGTAAGTTTTATAGTGACTTTAATAGAAAACCTCATATTCAAATATACTGTGGCATGAATCCTCAGTTTAAATATGCTTGATCAATTCACTTGCCCTTCATCACATTATACATATTCAAACTTCAGTTGTTTTGTACCGATGTTTGCCTAGCCTGATAAACATTCCCTTTTATCTCTTCTACACAAGTTTTGCCTTTCCTTCACGGTTTATATATTTCACTTGATTATTATATAACTTGTCCACTTAAATAGAAGTTTCCTGTGTGTGTGTGTGTGTGCGTGTGTGTGTGTGTGCATGTGAGATAAACTCAGTGGGATGAATGCAGCAGTAGTCTAGAACATGTTTTTCCTTCATTTTCTCTACTATGTGCCACAGTTGCTGTCTGATAGTTACTTATTGTTTAGTTAATTAACAGGTAATGAAGCTAATTTTAAGTTTCAGTCCACATGTTTAAGCTTCCTGAATATATAAGAGAAAGCATTAATTATGCCTTGTTTTTATAACAGGAAAGTCTAGTTTTTAAAAAACAAAACAGTATTTAATGTGTGTAGGAGGTTAGTAAGTCAAAGATGAACCAACAATTTTAAGGCAGAGGACTATGAGAAGGAATAGGATACCACCAACAAATGCACTGAAGGATTGCTTTAAGGGTGATATACATTAAAAAGTCTATACAAGGATATCACTAACTGCATGATGCTCAGTTTCATGACAGTATTATAGCATTCATAGAGGTCAACATCATTTCCTTTTTCTTGTTCTCTTTTATACATCTACTAACCACCATGACACATTGGTTAGTCTTATTTATATTGTCAAGCATTCCACTAATTTCTTTTTTTTTAAGATTTTATTCATTATTTCTAGAGAGAGGGTAAGGGAGGTAAGCAGAAAGGGAGAGAAGCATCAATGTATGGTTGCCTTTCACCTGCCTCCAGCTATGGACCTGACTGGAGGCCTGGCTTGCAACCTGGTTATGTGCCCACGCTGGGAATCGAACCAATGACTGACCTTTGGGTTTGAAGGCCGGTACCTTATCCATTGTGCTACCAGCCAGGGCCAGGACTCTTTTCTTAATTACATCTACAACTTGCCATTGTGACCTTACTGTCTTCTATTCATTCTTTAGCTATTAACATAGATCAATGGAGTCTGGATAATGCTGACGTTTAAAGGACATCATGCTATAATGGAAATAATTTGTAGTAGATGGTACTGCTTTTTACAAGAAATGTGATGATAGAAAAGTCCTAATATTCCTTAAACTTCTCTTTTTACATGTAGAGTAAACATGCCCTTAACTCATTCACCAATATCTATTGGGTATAACTGTGTGTCAGTAACTATTTTAGAGTCATGGAATACACTCTTCAGAGGATAACTGACAAAAATGACATATCTAGGGAAACTGTGTGTCAGATATATGTGCTATAGTAAAGTGTGAAGCAGAGAAGAGGAATAAGATTGTGAACTGGTGTGTGGTAAGGTGAGGGAAAAATAAAAGAGAGAAAAAAATCTAAGATTTTATACACCATAATACTAATACCAAGTCTTTCTCCATGAATACTTACTATCAATTTGAGTGGCTGAAACATAATAAACATTACTTATTTGCTTTTAAATAAGAGATAATTTATCTAAAAGTGTCTCTTATTCTCTAAAATATTAAACAAATAAAATGTTTTATTCCCAATTCAAACTCATAAGGCTGTTTGGAATAAAGAATTGCTCAGCTTCCTGAACTAAGAAAAGAGGGAGAAATAAAATATGCATGCAAAAATAAAATATGTTAATAATATGCCTTGCAGTGTGGTTAAGAGATATATAGCAACGTCCCTGGATTTTGGAAAAGGAAAAATAAAATTTGTTATATCTATCTGTTTTTCCTGCAGTTCTCCGATTAATTGTTGCTGAGTAACTCACTTGTATTTATAGGCTATGTAGAGGGAAAACACAGAATTAAGATGAAATGTTATCAGGAACTCCTTTGACCCTGAGAGCTTCAGTACTCAAATAATATACATTTAACTCCACAAAGCCATACTTGGAGAATACAAGTAAAAACAAATATGTTTTTCTAAAACATAGATCTAAACATAAGACCCCCAGTCTGTGGCTGGAATTGTCAAAGAACCCTGATGGTTTATAAAAGGAATAAATGGAATATTTTTATAAGTAAACCAATTGCCCAAGACCTAGAGAATATGGAAACCCCAACAAAGGAAGCTAATTGTTGTTTTAGCTTTTTTTTTTTTTTTTTTTTTATTGTTGTTACATTACATTCATCTCATTTTCCCCCCACTGCCCCCCCCACAGTCAATCCCATGTGTTGTCCATGGGTCATCCATGCTACTTCCTTGACTAAATTGTTCCCCTTCTGTGCCTCCTTCTCCTCTCACCCCGCCTCCTCTCTGCTCACTGAAAGTTTGTTCTTTGTATTCATGCCTCTGGTTCTGTTTTGCTTGTTTGTTTGTTTTGTTCATTAGTTTCCTGTATTGGGTGAGATCATATGGTATTTGTTTTTCACTGGCTTATTTCACTAGGCATAATACTTAGTTCCATCCATGTTGTTGCAAAGGGTAGGAGTTCTTTCTTTCTGCTGTGTAGTATTCCATTGTGTAAATGTACCAAAGTTTTTTGATTCAATCATCCACTGATGGGCACTTAGGCTGTTTCCAGCACTTGGTTATTGTAAATAGCACTGCTATGAACATAGGGGTACATAGGTTCTTCTGAATTGGTGTTTCAGGCTTCCTTGGATATAATCCTAGCAGTAGAATCACTGGGTCAAAAGGCAGTTCCATTTTTAGTTTTTTGAGGATATTCCATACTATTTTCCATAGTGGCTATACCAGTGTGCATTCCCACCAACAGTGCACAAGGGTTCCCTTTTCTCCACATCCTCTCCAACAGCTATTGTTTTGTTTTGTTTTTTTTTTTTAAGATTTTATTTCATTATTTTTACAGAAAGGGGAAGGGAGAGAGGCAGAGAGGGAGAGAGACATCAATGTATGGTTGCGTTTCACCTGCCTCCGGCCACAGACCTGACTGGAGACCTGATTTGCAACCTGGTTATGTGCCCTGGCTGGGGAATCAAACCTGTGCCCTTTAGATTCGAAGGCGGTTGCCTTATCCATTGTGCTACCAGCCAGGGCTTGTGCTACCAGCCAGGGCTATTGTTTGTTGATTTGTTGATGATTGCCTCTCTGGCAGATGTGAGGTGGTATCTTATTGTGGTTTTAATTTGCATCTCTCTGATGGCTAGTGATGTTGAGCATTCTTTCATATGCCTTTGGGCCCTTTTGTATGTCTTCCTCAGAGAGGTGTCTGTTCAGGTCCTTTGCTCATTTTTTAATTGGGCTGTCTGTCTCCCTGGTGTTGAGTCGCATAAATTCTTTATATATTTTGCACATCAAACCCTTGTCTGAGGTATCATTGGCAAATATGTTTTCCCATACATTTGGTTCCCTTTTAAGTTTGCTGGTGTTTTCTTTAGCTGAACAGAAACTTTTCAATTTGATACAGTCCCTTTTGTTTATTTGTTCCTTTATTTCCTTTGCCTTTGGAGAAGGACTAGTGAAAATATTTCTATGTAGGATATCTGAATCTATGATCAGCCACCAGGCTCAGATGCAGTTTGGTGTGACAGATAGATTCAGTTGTAAATCTATCATCAGCCACCAAACCCAGACGCCACTGGGCAAGACGGACCAACTCAGTTGCAAACCAAGGGATCCATGATCAGCTGCCAGGCTCAGCCATCACAGGGCAGGGCTGACTGACCCACCTGCAAGTGAGAGAGTTTGTAATCAGCTGCCAGGCCCAGGCACTGCTGGGCGAGAAATACTGCTGCAGGTTTAAACTATTGTATTAGTGCCCAGCCACCAGGCTCAGGCAGCACAGGGCAAGAGAAGTTTATTTAGTTGTAAATCAGTGAATTGTGATCCAGCCCCAGGCTCAGGCAGCGGTGGGCAGGGCAGATTGCTTCCAGTAGGCAGGGCTATGAGGACCCTCCTAGGGAAGCCACTAGGCACAGTGCAGTCCCCCACCCCACCCCCAGGTGTGGGCGATGGGTCAGCACCAGGATCCCCATAGCTGCTTCCCCACTTCGCTCCTCCAAGCCACTGCCGCACTCTCCCCATGTGTCTCCAGTCCTCTCTGCCCTCCCTTCACTGGAGCCCAGGGTAGGTGGATGCCAATGTATTGTCACTGTGGCCACCCTAGCAGTTCTCTGTCTCCAGCACTCTCAAGCCATCAAATTCCACAGCTTTCCACCCTTCTCAGCTGGATGCTGCTGCTCTCTGCTGTGTTGCTGTAGCTGGGACACCCAGCTGGGGGACCAGAACCCATCCATCTCGGGTGGAGCCCCAGGCTCTGTCCCTTAGGCTGCTGCCTCCGGTGGGGGCCCGGCCAGCCCTCTCATGTTTCCATGATTCCTACCAGTCATGTTGTGATGAAGCAGCCTCCTCTATTCTGTCCGTGATTACAGGGCTTCTTTCCAGCTATTGTTCTGTTGGTAATTCCAGCTGATTTTTTCCCCAATTAAGTTGTAATTCCAGATGGAACCTGGGAGGAGATTGGTGTAGCTCCTCTGACTCCTCCGCCATCTTGGTCCCCCTAGCTTGCTCAACCTTCCAGACCTTAAGTTTTCTGTTAATTGAACGAGAAAATGTTAATAAATATAAATGCTTCCAAATGTTTATGTAACTTTCATTCACATATTTGATTTCATTTAACTGTACATTTTCAGAAGTTACCTTCTTGGCTACTAAGAGAACAGAGTCAGACTTTATTGAAACTGTCTCCTTTGAATATAACCTCTACCCTCTTCTCTCTTTGTCATGTAGGCACGATTGTTTTTTGTCATTTCTGAATATTTTAAGGAAAAAAAATACTTAAGTAGGCAGAAAAATAAACAAACAAACAAAAAAAGGAGTTAGGTGAGAGGAAAACCTCAGGATTTGCTACCTGAGTAGATGTGAGCAATAAAGAGAGGGTGGTCAAGCACTGTTAGAAAGAATGGAGTCCACTTTGGCTGAAACAGAAGTCACTCAAACAGAAGTGGTGGGTAAATGACAGAATGATCTAATTTTACCATGGTTGTAATAGGGAGCCATGGAATATTGGAAGTGAGATAAAAAAATTCAGTGACAAAAGTGGGTTTAGGAATTTTAAATTTTTGAGTACTTAAATTTTAGACATAATCAAATTTGACTTTTATTCAAAGTAAGTGGGATTTTTAATTAAATATTAGCTTTTGATAAATATACTCAAATCATGTTAAGTGTAGGTTTTTGAAATCAACATTGCCTTTCATGCTTGTTTGGTTTATTCTTTACCCCATTTGCTAAATAATTTGAGGTGTATCCAGAAAAATTAAAAAAATAAAATGTTATTTTTAAGTGAAGCAACAAAAATTTCAGAATGAAAGAGATGACAGGAAGAAAAATATGCCTATAAGATGTGCTAATGGGAAAGTCAGTAAACAAAATAACTGCCATAAGATCCTATATAATCAGTATATTGAAAGTTAATGCCTTATACTCTACTAACTGAAGTAGAAATAAGGTCATTTAGAAGACAAGGTCCCAATAGTTTCAGAAAAAAAGAAGCTTTTCTGGCCATGAAGTTTTTTAATTAAAAAAAAAGTAGGAACTAGTAGACAAAGTAGATTGACACCCCGAACAATATTCCTACAGGAAGTCCAGCAGCTAGCTTTCTATGGCTCATCTTATAAATAAATTCAAGATAAACTAAAATAACAATTACAAATTCATTTTATAAAGTTAAATGTGTGAAATAAATATATTATTATGTTGTAAAGGGTACTGGGAAATCATCTCTTCTCCTAAAATAGTTCTTTAAGTATAGCACCACTATAATTGAAATTACATGATTTTATTAAATTAGGGATTTTTCCATTCCTAGAAATTCACTTGAAAGTGCAAACATTACTGGAAGGCAATATATCAAGTCACTAACTTTGTGTCAGTCCACTTTATTTCATTGTTTTCCTTTGACACTTAAACTTAAGCAATGTGAAGTCTGTCTGATGTGTAGTCCTTGAATTTCTGAAGAATTTGTTGAAAGCATTTGATTAAGTTCTAGGAATGGTCTCTTCTAACATTTAATTTAGCCCATGTTAGATCAAATGATGGAACAGACTAAATATTTGCTGGTATTTCTCCCTGGAATTATCAGCAGGAATTAGGTCATTTAAACAATATGATTTAGACTATCTTAGGGTTATGATCAAGCATGAACTTTTGTTCTCTGAAAGGATACACATTTATTTACTTAAAGATTTTATTCATTATTTTTAGAAAGAAAGGCAGGGAGGGAGAAAGGGAGAGAAATATCAATATATTGTCGCCTGAAAGGATACACATTTAGAGTTGAAGATAAGGAAAACAGAAAACAAATGCTGTTATCTACTCCTTTCCACAAGTTATTATTATTTTTGTTTTTATGTTCAAGGTTCATGTATCTCTAAAAAGCTATGAAAGGGCTTCCTGGAAAGAAAAAAATACAAAAAATGGGGAAAAAAAATGTATGCCCCAACTCATGGCTCCACCTTATGAGAGAGAAGAGGATCACAGGCTGACAGACATTGAAATCATAGAGGACACTACATTTTGCCCAGTCATTGGACCTTGAGCTCACTTGCAGTGCAAAGAAAGCCATGCAGGATGAAGATGGATACATGACCTTAAATATCAAAACTCGCAAACCAGCTCTCACCTCAGGTAAGAATGCCCAGAGCCAGTAATATGAAAATTAATTATTGAAAGGGCCAACCCTAGTCCTCCCTCACTTTTTTTTTTTTAAAACTAGTATAGCACATAGAGTTTTATTTCCCTGAATAACCTTTTTTTTTCTATAGGATTTGAGTAGTATTTACCTAGGCTCAGCTAGACTTATTTAGAATGCAAGCAAGAAAAGATACAAGCAGGGAACTCTACTTTAGGCTTACAGAATTTAATGACAGATGGGACAGAAACTATGGGGATAAAGGGAGAGAATGTTTTGACCACCCTATTTTTAAAAGTTATCAGCAATGGTTATGCTTCTCTAGGTCTTGCTTATTAAAGCAATTATTTATGGGGATGACCACAAAAGAAAACCAAACAAAGATAGACACCCAAGATCTTAACAATTAGTTATATTTAGATTCAGAGAGACATCCTCTAAAGATGGGAATGGATGTGTGGAGTGGGAGCGGGCTGTGCTTACTGTTGTTGATGGTCACGGGGAGAACATGAAATCCTGAGAGGGCAGGGCCAGAAGTATCACTGCCCCATAACCATGCCACACTGCCTGCCCCTGACATCTTTATTGTATGCCCACAGTTGATCCGGCTTCTTCACCCCTGTGGCGTGTGACAGCATTGGTTCTACTGGTCTTGTGCATTGGGATGGTGGTTGGGCTTGTGGCTCTGGGCGTTATGTGTAAGTATTGACTCATTGCCAAAGGTTACATCTGAGAAAGGCAATATCTACGGGCCCTGGTGTATGCCACTAAGCTTACTTGTCACTATTTATCTCTTTGTCACTTCTCCAGTCTTCCTGTAAATAGGTGCCAAGGGGAACCCTGACTTTTCCTTCCTGATTTAAATAATCTTTTAGATTTTTTATTAATGAAAAATTATGTTCAGGAATTTTAAACTGGTCCTTGAGTTTCTCCTCAGCATATCATTTGAAATACCACTCCCTACCCTGCATATCTTAAGATCCAGCCAACATAGAGTTTTATCAGTTTCAAAAGTAAAATCTATCTCCTTTTTCTCATTCTATTCTCTCTTCCTAAAATGTCTTCCTTCTTGTTTTGTTTAATGAATGTACTTACTTCCACTAGAAGTCATGTTTCACCTCATTTATATTTTCCTTCTTATGTCCAAAAGCCCTTCAATGCCATATTATCATCCATATTTCTGTTTATTTTTATAAGCTATTTTAGAATCTTTCATTCACTATTTTTTATTTACCCAAACATCCCAGTACTTTCAGCACTAAAAAATTTATATGTATTTTAAAATAAATGGATATTTTGGTATTGCATGAAAAACAAAATAACAGTTTACTCACCTTTGTGAATCTACTTAGAAATGTGTATTTAAGGAAACTTTCAAAACAGCCCCTGTGGGCATGTGATTTGATCGTGGTGTTTTCTTATTTATGATTATCTCCAAATAGTTCACTTATCCTTTTGGATAACCGTTAGCTGTCAGTTTTTGTTTTTTTATATCTCTTTCCCCCAAACCCCTTTTAGTACTCATTTACTCCTGTGCATCTAGTAAACACTTCATAGATTGATAATCCTAGTGAAATTACTTTTACTGAAATGTCTTCACATTACCCTTATTATCCTTTAGTACAAATCATTAACTAATTTTTTACATCTAGTTTTTGCACAGCCAAACTACCTACAAATTGAGAATAAAAATCTCTCAGGAACTCTGCAACAGTTAGCAAAACGACTCTGCCAAGATTTAATAAAACAATCAGAACAAAAAAGCAGTTTCTGTAAGTATGGCTTGGTAACCTCTTTATCTCCCCTACCCTGAAGTATTTCTGTGATGCTATCTGTGAGAAATCTTGAGATTTGCGGGAAACATTGAATTTGGGGGAAAAGTAAGTCCTGTTTAGAATAAAAAGATTCCTATGCTTGATTTCTCCTTAAGACCATCCATGCAGCCCATGTGATAAAAACTGGAGATATTATGGAGATAATTGCTATGGATTCTTCAGGCACAACTTAACCTGGGAAGAAAGTAAGCAGTATTGTATCAATCAGAACGCCACACTACTAAAGACTGACAACCAGAAGATTCTGGTAAGGGGATTCCCAAGTCAAATTTTGAAATTGTAAGGGAAAAAATTCTGAAGTGAAACATGCTTTCCAGTTTGTGCTAATCTGGGAACCTTATCAGTCTCAGTAAAAATTACAACTTTTTTTTACAGAGTACTTTTCATTCTACAAGGGAAGTTGCTACAATTCTAAATATCAAATAAAATTAATTGCTATTAACATAAACCTATAATCCAAATTTTTTTGTTCCAGAGTCTTTGTCTTTATGTCATTAAAGAATTGCATATGCATTCTGATTATTATATTTATCATTTGCAACAGGAATATATCAAATCCAGGACTTCATTAATTCGTTGGATTGGATTGTCCCGCCGTAATGCCAGTGAAGCCTGGAAGTGGGAAGATGGCTCAGTTCCCTCCAAAAATGTGTAAGTCATTGGAAACTCAGAACACCAGGCACAACTAGCAATTTTTATTTTTCAGATACTCTACCCCTTTGAGTGCAAGTTACTTAAAAGTTGGAAGGTAGTTCTATGCCCTCCTATGAGTTATATAAGTGGAAGATGAGCAATTTATACCCTAATCTTAACAAGAGAACATTGGTAGTAAGACAATTCTACTTCTATTCTCACAATCCTCTGCTGTTTGTCTCAGTCACAATCCACCCCATTCCCAATATTTTTCCTTATTCATTTCTATTGACCACTTTACTATGGAACACTTTATATCTTTCTTTTTAGCTTAATCTAATTTTCTTCACATATTTTTAGAACAAAATTACCCTTACTATTTTATGGTTGACAGTTTCTTGTGAATTCTTTTGCCTTTTCAGTAACATTTACCTAATCTTCCAGCCTAGGGGTCTCCAAAAGTCAGGCACATCATCATTCCCCTTCTGACAAGGTGTCCATGTCAGAAGGCTCCATTCTTCTACAAATAATCAGGCAGACGAGCCAATTATGTTGGGTTAGTTAATATGGCTTTCTGATCTTCAGTCTCAATACCTTTTGTTCATCTTGTATATCATAACTGCACTATCTCTCTCATTAAAAGTTAAACTGATTAACCAAAATTTGTATGATCTGATTATTACTTCAATCTTTAATTTATTTATTTATAAACATTTATTAAGTATTTACTGTGAGCAGGAAATTAGGGTACTACAACTATAACAAGACTTTTCTTTTCATGGACCTTGGACTTTAGTTCTTATCATTTGCTGCCTCATTCACAATATTGCAAGCAAACTGGTGTTCCCTCTGTTCTTTCAATGAATTTATATCTCCCAACTATAATGTAAGTTCCCCAATAGAAAGTACCTTGTCTTTCTTAACTACTTTATCACCATCACAGAAAACAACTTTGGCACTTACTAGGTATCCCATAGATATTTGGCAAATGAGTTAATAAATATATATATTTTTATTCTCTTACCATAGCAGTGTAGCAGAGAATATAAACAAGTTAACAGGCAATTACAATATAGTGTGTTGTCTTATATCTGCCACCTTATAACATAAACCTTTATTTCAAAAATATTTAATCAACTTCTTTTTCCATGAGTTTATTTCCATCCTGTGCAGCTACTTGCCCTGTAGGGCTCTCCTTTGGCTCTCCTTTCTCCTCTCTGCTCATCTAAATCCTACCCTTGCTTCAAGACAGATGTATTATGAAGGGGAACAGTTTAGTCAAGGAACTAGTATAAATGACCCATGGACATGGACAACATGTGGTGATTGACTGGGAGAGGGGATGGGGAGGGTGGGGCAGGGGAAAGCAATGGGGGAAAGTGGGATAAATATAATACAACAATAATACATTTTTAAAAATGTAAAAAGATAAAGTATTTAATCACTTCACACCCCCATCCATCTCTTCCTCTAGACTACTGTTGTACCTACTGTCCAGTTGCTGCTCGACCTTATTCTATGTTAAATTACCATTGAACAAGTCAAATGAACATACTGTTCCTGCCCAAGAAGATTGGTGTCTCAGGGATCTGAATGTTGTTTTTAACTTTCTTCTGTCTCCACCTTATGTAACAAAATTACACTCAATTTGATTGTTGATTGTTTGGCTTTCCTAGGAACTCATTCTACCTTTTTCATTCACAGGTTTGAACGTTCTAAAAAATCAAGAGAAAATATGAATTGTGCTTATTTTCATAATGGGAAAATTCACCCTGCCTTCTGCCAGGACAGACATGACTTAATGTGTGAGCGAAAGGCGGGCATGGTAAACATGAACAAACTACTTTAATGCCAAAAGAGGCACAAAATGTCATTGTCAAATGCTTGTGCAATAAAAGATCTGGGTGAAAGAATCACTAGCTATAAAGTGACTTATTTTTCCCTTTATTCCTCTTGGAGTTATCTTAACATCATGTTTAATCTTTTCTTTATATAACCCTTTATACTAAGGCATTACTAGGTTCCATTTTTATACATCCAGCATATTCCCAATGACAATTTTTTAAATTAATTTTCTTCTTGTCTTGTATTTCTAATTATTTCAACATTGTATGACTCGCTGCATCTTCAGACATAAACATATATTTTAAATTGGAACAAGAAAAGTTAGGGCTTAGTTGACTTTAGCTGTGAAAAATATTCAAGTTTGAAAACTATATTAAATAGCTAAGTTTGAAAGACAGCATAAAGCAGTGGAAAGAATATGGAAGTTGGAACCAGTAAAATAATATAGATGGTGTGATCACTTACCTAAAGTACAACCAGGGACCACCCATATAGTCTCTTTAACTTCCTCTTTCTTATATTTATGATACAATAATACCTAGCTTATATACCTCACAGTTCTACAATGTAAAATAAAACTTCAGAGTATTAACTTAGATCAGAAACTCCATCAAGGCAGTGGCCATGACTCCTATTTGCTATCCTCTACCCAACACCAAGCACTAAGGAACAGAAAAATATTTGCTTCTCATTGTGTGAGATAATTCATTATAAAACACCACAATCAGTGAAACACTATACAAATATAATTACTACAACAAATCTAACTCTTGTAAAACTCAACACCAGAAATATTTTATGCAAAAAAGGAAAAATAAACTTTGCAAGAAACTTGATGGGGTTTCAAAATGGGCAAATGGTTCTTAACAAGGCCAGAGGCTAGAAACAGAACAACAAGTAAAAATATTTTATCTGGTTCTTTTCCTAGAAGTTCTATACTTGGTTTTTGCTGAGTAGCTAAAGAAATATTTATAGATATGTGGAGAGGCACCCTTTAATGGGATGATAGACAAAAATTGCATTTCCTTGCCACAGCTTCCCTGAAGGTAATATTTCTTCTGAAATTAGTGGTGATAAAATTTATAAACATAATTCTCAAACATCACAACTACAATGTTTGTTAAAACACTATATATTTAAATACAAATAATTCTGGTACTCAGTTGAAAGGCTGAGGAGACAGCCCTGTATTTTAAGTAAGCTCCCCTAGTCGATTCTGATACAAGTCATTTTCAATGCATTTGAAAAAACATTACTTTAGAACTTAAATCCTATGTGGATTTTGGTAAGTTACTTAGTCTCTTTAAAATTCAGTTTCTTCGTCTATAAAATGAGTTTACTATTACTACCTTATTCATAAGGTAATTGTGAGGGTTATTAATACAATTATATAAAGCATTGAGCAGGATACCAAACATATAATGAACACTAAACAAATATGTACTAATTTTATAGCTTTGTATACTAACATTTAAAAACATTTTACCCCTGGCTGGTGGCTCAGTGAAATGGCTCCGGCCTGCAAACCCAAAGGTCGCTGGTTTGATCCCCAGCCAGGGCAATATAACCAGGTTGCAAGTCAGATCTCCAGCCAGGTCCTTAGCTGGAGGCAGGTGAAAGGCAACCATTCATTGATGTTTCTCTCCCTTTCTTCCTCTTTCCCTACCCTTCTCTCTAAAAATAATGGATAAAAGCTTTAAAGAATAAATTTTAAAAATAAAAATATTAGAAAAAAACACCTTAGGTTTTGTTTCCACTTTAAATGTCTTGAGATCTTGGCTTTTGTAGATTAATATCATATCATAATTTTTCTATTTTTACTTGTTTATTTAGAGAAACCAAATAGGAGGTAATAATTCTAAAAACTGTGTATACCCTGACTGGACTGGTGTGGCTCAGTGGATTGAGCACCAGCCTGCAAACCAAAGGGTCGCCAGTTCAATTCCCAGTCAGGGCACATGCCTGGATAGTGGGCCAGGTCCCCAGTTAAGGGTGCTGCAAGAGGCAACCACACATTGATGTTTCTCTCTCTCTCTCTCTCTCCCTCCCTTCCCCTCTCTCTAAAAATAAATAAAATCTTAAAAAATAAAAATAAAAACTGTGTCAGGAGCAGTCATCTCTGGACTCTGATATTTTATCTCCCCCAAATTGAAAAAACATTTATACAGCATTATGGTACAACAAAATTTTGGATAATTTTGTGCATGACAAAATTGCAATTTAAACAATGTAACCAGATTTTTTTTTTTTTTTGGTACTCGTATCAAAAGTCTTTGGTATATGAAATTAGAATAGTACAAGTACTATGATCAGAACACCTGGTTTTAAATACTGACTCTTCTACTTTGTCAATAACTTGACTTCTCTGTGCTTCAATTTATAGTTAAGTTACAATACACTAAGAGTAGTGCCTATTTCAAAAGGTTGTTGTGATAATCAAAGTAATTCCTCTTAAAACTGTTTGAAATAGTACTTGAAATATAATGAATAATATGCGGTAGCACGATTAAAATCATCAAATGTCATACAAATAACATATTAATGTTTTACTGGGAGACCCCAATGGTTCTCAAAGAAATTTATTAGAGAATATGCTATATTTAGAAAAACTAGATCTTTCTTAGCCTGATACAGTGCTAATAAAATTTGAAAGACCCTGGAAATTAATGACACCACTTGGAACTATGTACCTGACATTAGTCTTAATATATATTTGATATAGTTCTGGTTTCTTTTTTCTTCTCCTGAACATAGAAGTTAGTTCATTAATTAAGTCATGATTACTTTTCAGATCAGAACCTCAGGTCACATGGAAGCCATTTAAAATATTTGGAGAACGTTCTGGGTATTCCTTATTTGCCTCTTGAGATCTTAGTCCCACCCTGTGTCTTGGGAGGCAGAGTACAAACAAACAATATCACTTAGGCAGGCTTGGTCTCTGGCCTTCAGTTCATTCAGCTACAAGTAATGCTATCAGTGATTAGAGGGTGAGAAGACAGGGTACCTACTCCCCTGGCTCTCTTTCTACCATGTCTCGGTTTGGCAAAGGCTGGCATTCTCTATCTTGAACTATGGCTCCTATCAGGTCACAAAATTCCATTAAACACCCTTCCCTTAACCCTTCAAGACTGAGAGTAATAACATCTTCCCAAAGTATATTTCACTTCCTCTTTTTGCTTGTTAATCCTTCCCAAAACTTTATAAACAGCATCTTTATGAATTGCCCTTAGATTAGCCTTGAGGGCCATTTGTTTTCTCCTATTACAGAGATCAATGATTGAGCTAGTGAAAGAAACACTGAGACAAAAGAGAAAATTGCAGTTTTTCAGGTTGTTGGGGTTTGCAGACTGTAAATTACTGAGCTATGACCTTTAGCCATAAGGACAAATGACCAATGACAAAGGATCAAATTGCTTTATGCCAGTGCAATAGTCACAGGATGTGGCAGCAATGGCCATTTGTCTACTAAATAATTCACGTTTCCCTTCTAGAGTGAAGTTGTCTTAGAAAGTTTGCTAGCTAGGCAAAAGTTACATTATCAGGCCCAAACTTTAGATCCAAACATGGGTGTTACATGAGTGTATATGGAGGTGATACATGTTATATCTAGGTTTTGGCTTTGAAGAAGCAGATGTGGATTTTCCACCTTCTCTTTCCCTTTCCAAAAGCTAGAAGCAGAGGACTTGAATGTTTCTCAGGACAGAAGGAGCCTGGATTTCATTTTCATGAAAATTACCCACTAACCAGGATTACTGGAGCTAGAATGTTATGTAAGCAAGAAATTAATTTTCGTTGTATAAAATGACTGAGATTTTGAGATTTACTTGTCACAGCAACTGCATTAGCCTAATACAGTTTGTAAATTTATTTTAGGGATGCAATCCCTTCCCAGCTTTCTTACTTATCTTAAGGATACTCAGTGATAACTCCTCACACCCTGGTTTGCTCAATGTGAGCCCTTCTTGTATCTTTGCTGTTTAGGTCATTCCCATACTTTGTGTTCTATACCAAAGATAAGTGCTTTTTTTTTTTTTTTTTTTTACACTTCTTTTTACTTTAACAGTAATCCAGTGCTATTACTTTCAACATCTCCTACATCTTAGAAACCAGTGCAGGTAACATGTTTTATCATTGGCCATTTGAACTCAGTTTCTTTCTCATTTCCTTCTTTAGCAAGATGTGCATTGACTTAAACTTTACAAACTTCTACTTTCAAGATGAATATGCGTTTAGTCTATTCCTTAAACCCTAGTCTATTTTCCCACTAGTGTGTAAAAATAGCCTATTTCAGTTCTGTTCTTGACTGCGACAAGGAGTTATTTGACTTAACTTCTTGTGTGGACTGCCTCACCTATCAAAGCATCTTAGACATGCAGGATGAAGAAATCTACACTTCCCTTCAGTGGGATACTCCAAACTCCAGCCCTTACCAGAAACATCGATGTTCCAGCAGATGTTCAGGTAACCACTCTAATTATTTAATCTAAGACTTTGCAGTTGAGGTTTTGCTTCCTGTTATGTATTGAATCCAGGTGATTTTTCTAATGAGGCAACCCACTTTACAGTATGAGAATGTGCATGATACGTTAACAATAAAAAATAAAGGGCGGGAGGGGTAAGTAAAGATGAAAAGGTAAAGCAATGGACTTGGCTGGCAGATAGGTAATACTTTCTCAAAAACAAAGAATTCCTGGATTTGGGGAAAAAGTGAAAAATATATTTTTATTACTTCAGTCTCTATATAAAATACTCCCTCACAAATTATCTGATAAATACTAAGAAAAAAAAAGAGAAAACAGACACTGAAAAACTGGCAGACTCTCCTCAGCCTGGAGATGTCAGCTATAGTAATCAGTTCTGTCTTTATTAAGTTTAATATTTGTATTAACTTCCTATTGTTGAAGTAACAAATTACCACAGATTCTGGAGCTTAATACGACACAGATTTATTATCTTACAGGTCTATAGACCAGAAGTCTGAAATGGGTCTCACCGGGCTGCAATCAAGGTGTTGGCAGGGCTGCACCCCCTCTGGAGGCTCTGGGACAGAATCCATTCCCTTGTTTGTTCCCAGCTCTAAGGCTGCATGTCAGCTTATCATGGCTCATGGCTTCTTCCTCCGTCTTCAAAGACAGCAGCACCATGTCTGCTCCCATCATCGAATTGCACGCCGTCCCTCTGCTCTCCTATTTCTCACTTATGAGGGCCCAGATAGACCAGAATAATCTCCCCACCTTAAAATCATTAACTTACTTACATCTTCAAAGTCTCTTTTGTTAATTAGGTAACATTTACAGGTTCTAAGGATTAGGACATAGGTAACTTGGGCTCGTACATTATTCAGCTAACCACACCATCCAAAGATAAATTTTGTCTATTTTTCCCTGATTAGTGTTGAGAATATAACCAGTTACACAATCTTCATTTTTTTTCTTTCCTGAGTAGTTGCAATAATTTTTGGAAAAAAGTGTTCCTCTACATGTTAAAAAAAAAAAAAATCTTTGAGTTCTGGCTGTAAACCTGTAAACCAAAGGGTCTCTGGTTCGATTCCCAGTTGGGGCATATGCTTAGGTTACGGGCCAGGTCCCCTGTTGGCGATATATGAGAGGCCGTTACACTCTCTCGCTCTCTTTCTCCCTTCCATCCCCGCTCTCTAAGGATAAATAAATACATACATAAATAAAACCTTTAAGAAAAGAAATATCTTTGAGTTAATCATATTCAAGTGCCACTGAAGAGAGATAAGGAGGTGCAATACAGTATTTCTTACAAAAATTGAAGCTTGCTTCTTTTTTTCTACAATCTCATATACTTTGTAAAACAATAGATATAACTGTTAGTATGGGTGTGCGATCATATGAGGGTAAGAGAAGCACATTATTAAATCTGTTCAATTTGACATTTTTGCAATCGAAGTAATCCAAGTTATAACTTGAACTTCAAAGGGTTTGCATTCTCTTTTCCCTGTTGCAGTTACACAGCCTCAGCATTTCTGTGGTGGAAATACCTAAGGTTAATCCCTTCTGTCACTAGGTCTAGTCTTATCCTGGCTTATCCCTTTCACTCATTTTTTCTAACTCAATTTTATTGTCTCTACTCCTTGTTTAGGAACATGGTGTCTTGTGACGGTGCTATTATGTATTTTCTGTGTGGGCTCATTAACAACCTCCATTTTCTTGGGTATTAAGTGTAAGTATAAAAAGATATTTTCAAAATAATCTATATGTATTATATGACATATAGTTTCATATAAAATTATATATGTATATTATAATAAATAGAATGTTATAATTTATAAATGGATAAATAAATCAATTACAAATATCTACATGCATATAAATGACAAAATAATGGCTTCCTAATTTAAATTATGGAACATTGATTTACTATAACACTCTAAGCATTTGAATGCTGTTACAACTTTTAATGTTCAACTGTTTGGTGTTTAACTCAAATCTAACTCCGTAAGTCCCTTTGGGCACAATAATGTAAATATTTACTTACATTATGATTCAATTTGTAAATTGTGTTAGCATGCCAAAGTATGTAACATGAAAAATTTTAGTAAATACTCTATCTTTTCTAAAATGAATTTATTCTAAACTTGACTTGTGTATTATTTTAATGACTTCATTTTTTCACTTTATATTAGACAAGGTACAATTTAATGTTTAATGCAAGCCTGAGAACTTTATTTGGATAATATTTAATCATATTTATTTATTCCCATTAGTCCAAATTTGAGGTGTTTTTACCTCTAATGAGTAAATTATTAATGAACTATAGTAATTATAGAGCTACAGTTTCCAGAAAAATGACTAAGAACCTTTATTATCACTCATGCTACAACTAAGAAATTTGCTAAGACAGAGATGAAAGGTTTGTCAAGATCATTTTTCTTGTATGCTTTAGCAAATCACTTCTCATTTTCCTGATTCATCAATTAGGTATAACATATCACATCTTATAATAAATGCTTTTATTTTCTTTGTTTTTCTTCATAAAAATATGCTATTTTATGTTTCCCTATGTAATTATATTGTTTGATATTTATTCCTCACTTGTTGTAAATTGATTATAACCCCAACACTAATTAAAAGTGTAGTACATCCCTTTTCACTTGGGAAGAAACTAAAGAAAAGTCTCATTTCCCTTTCTCATTTTTATTACAGTTTTATGTAATACAAGTTTTTCAAGTAGTAATAAACAAAGCAACAATAACCTCAAGTATATAGCGAATCTAAGATATTCAACTAAATAAAAAGATTATTATTTGTTTTTGTCTACATATGCCAGGTTATTAATAAGATAAAATA
Source organism: Noctilio leporinus (assembly GCA_004026585.1). Taxonomy (NCBI): domain Eukaryota; kingdom Metazoa; phylum Chordata; class Mammalia; order Chiroptera; family Noctilionidae; genus Noctilio; species Noctilio leporinus. The sequence continues at coordinate 50,772 of PVIW01006858.1, read as the reverse complement.
AATGAACAGTGTCATTAACCTGGGTCACCCTGGTTAGACCCAGCTTTTTGTTAAAAAGGAAAAAAAAGCCTATGGCACCTGGGTTACTTGCACTAGCCATGGATGGACAGACAGGTCATGAGCATCTGTTATCTCTAGTCTGTGGATTTTGGCGTTAAGCATTTTCATCTCTGTAGTAATGTTAATGACTAAAACAGATTAGAACATGCAGATTTACAATTAAATATTTTATTACGAATGTTGATGTGACCAGTTAATCGGGAGACAAACAGGCAGATGCAAATTCCTTCTTTTGTACACAAACTTCCCCTTCATGATGATATTATCTATTAGGAGCAGAGCAAAATTGTAAACAAGTCTCCCTTTGAGACAGAGCTAACTAGCATATACATGTAATAATAAACCCAGAACTGAAAGACAGAGTTGGGCGAGGTATTATTATAAGATTTATTGAATAAGTATTTTCCATAGTTGACTAAAAACATTAAGGTACCAGTTCAATAAATTCTATCAAAATCAAATAGGATAAAGAAAAATCAATATCAGTGTTGAGAAAAATATTTAATAAAATAGGAGTAGATAGATACCTCATAACATGACTTCAGTATATGTGCTATGAAAGTGAGCACCCTTATAATGTGATTTTTAAAAAGAACTGGCTTAATAAACTAGTCAGAATTATAAGAAGACAATTCCAAAGTCACGGTGCTTACAAATCTACAGCTTATTGCAAGAGGATATAATATTTTTAAAGATTTTATTTATTATTATTTTTAGAGAGAGGGGAAGGGAGAGAAGCAGAGAGGGAGAGAAACATCAATGTATGGTTGCCTTTCACCTGCCTCCGGCTAAGGGCCTGGCTTACAGCCTGGTTATTTCTCTGCCCTAGCTGGGAATCGAACCAGCGACCTTTGGGTTCCCAGGCTGGCAGGCACCCTTTTCTTCCCTTGCAATATCCTTTCAGAACACAGCTTCTTTTTTGAGCCAGAAACCACTGATGCATACACAGAACACCTCAGTGCTAGGATACCCCAGACAGTCTTGCTGGGAATATTTATACTTTGCCATCTACACATATATGTTCCTGCGTGGTAACCAGTTTCAACAGCAAAGACTTTGCAGGGTTTCCTTGTAGCCAGGGGCAAATCATCAATTACGTGTCATTATGAAACAAAGATGACAGACTAGTATAATCTGGTTCCCCAAATTTTCAGACCAATGAGTACAAAGCTACACTATTAGTTTGACTGACCTCTTGTTCACAGGTTAGTTAGATGCAGGAACTTTGGAAGCACTGCTCAGGCTGATTCCAGGCCTGCCCAAGTTAATTCCCACAGCATAGCAAGGGCCTCAGGTGAAACAAAAAGGAAAAGACTGGAAACCCAATGAAAAAATTACAAAGGATATAATTCTACACTTCATTAAAAAAGAAACACGATTGACTTGAATTTAAACATATGCAAAAATATTTTGTCATCAAACATAAGAGAAATGCAGATTCAATTGATATCAAGATACCATTTGCATCAGCAGATAAGGAAGATAAATTGGAAAGATCTAATATGGTTTAAATAAGTGCATATAAGCTGACCTAGCAACTTATCTTAAAATGTGCTTACACATGTGTGAAATCAGGTGTGACTAAGGTTCTTTTTTACCATATTCATTTTTGCAATACCAAAAGATTACCAAAGTCAACAGATAATTGCTGAACTAAATCATGATACATTCAGTACATGATAGATCCATACAATGGTATGCTTTACAATTCTAGTGAAATAGTCAGAAAGCTCTTTAAATACTGACATAAAGTCAAGTCCAAAATAAGTTTTAAGTGATAAAAGATACAACACCATGCAAACAGATTGCTACCATTTGTGTAAAGGCAACGTATTTTTCTGTATGTTTGTAAATTCAAAATATCTCTAGAAGAATTAAAATGAAATTGGTAAGCCTGGCTGCTTTGGAATAGAACTGGGTGAATAAGAAGACTGGGGTGGCAAAGAAGTCTTTTGCTGTTTCTTTTTCAGCTTTTTATTCTTGAACAACATATATTGTTTTTGTTTTCAATAAGCATCAATTTTATTAATAAAGCCTATTCCCAGATTTCCTTCAGATACATATTTTTACCTTATTTTCAATTGCAGTTTAAGTTCAATGTTATTTTGTATTTATTTCATGGATACAGGCATAGCATGGTAGATAATTCTTAAACAATGTAAATTTTAAACAAAAATTGAATGCACGTTAAAGTCACAAAAATCATTAGGAATTGGTGGTTGTCTTTAGTCTGTGTTGAAGAGTGACTCTGTTATCATTGGTCAGAAATTTATTAGAAATCGTTCTTATTGTTTGAAGTGTTTCAGGTGTCCACTGTTGCGAATAAACAGCAAGAAAAACTCATCCAGCAGGACATAGTACTGTTGAACTTCACACAGTGGAAGAGAAGCCATGACCTTCAGATAAAATATTACCAAACCTTGATGCAAAACTCTTTCAGTTCAGGTAACTGATAGGGAAAATACATTTTCACTTAGCAAATGCAAATGTATATCACCAAACCCTAAAAAACAAACAAACAAAAAAAAACCCCTCAGCAATCATACACCTCTTATTCTCTACAAAATCATGGCATTTTATAATGCCATGACATAATTTTGATCCACTGTTCAGTTCAATCTTATTTAAGTATATCAAGAGTATGTAGAAAATACAAAGGTTTCAAGAAATGCAGATAAAGGAAGCATTCACTCAATTTCAAAGTGAAATTTGTGATATTACCAGGTCAGGTGTTTTATCCAATAGTTCAAATTTATAAGTGTGTCTTTAATTGTAGCTCTAAATAATTTAATATGTTTTCAATATTCCATTAGATTCAAATTTAGATAACTTTTTCAGCAAGAGTTTATTTTGAAAATTAGAATATTTACATAAAATTATCATAATGCTGGATTCAGCTCCTTTTAAAAAATTCTATAAACTTATTTATCTTTTATATCCCTTACAATCATTTTAAATCTAAAACAGTCTACTCCTATCTTTTGCATAGTTTGTAAAGTATTCTATGACTATTTAATTATCATTTAATGATGCTTATAATTTAGAGAATTAACTTTCCTGTAGTGGATACCATTTAAGTAATCACCAATGAAAGAGGTTTAAAGAAAAAACCTACCATAACTCCTTCTGATTGAAATTTGGTCAAGTAAATATATAAAGCATTGTGTGCCCAACAATGGTTTAAAATATAATAGGTTATTGTAGGCATGAATTAGGCCCACCTCTGAGCCATCAACCTTGACTTAATAACAATATCCATTCGAAGACCAACAAATCCGACATATTCTCCAACCTTTTTTTTTTTTAACTTTACTGTTGTTGTATTACATCCATCCCCTTTTTGCTCCCCAAAAATATGGAACGCTTCACGAATTTGATGTCATCCTTGCACAGGGCCTTGCTAATCTTTGTATCGTTCCAATTTTAGTATATGTGCTGCTGAAGCGAGCATTCCAACCTTTTGATTAATATTTTCAACACGATTTATGCTATAACTTTAACAATATTCAGGATCCTAATCAGCATGGATTCCAAACAAAGGATATTGAAGAGCTTTAAATAACAGCATCTGGGCCACGAAAACTGATAATAAACCATTCCTGACTTCCTCTAGAAACTTGAATTCTGAAAGTTTCAGTGTCTTTCCCTCTATAAAACTGCATCAGAAACACTTGGTCAAAATCTTGCTGTTAGATTCCCCCTTTATGCATGTAAGCATCGTTCTTTTGTAAATACGATCTTTATCAAGGCAAAGTCCATAAAACTGATTAAACATTGTGGCTTACTTCTTAGTTTTATCACAGTCTTAAAAACAAGCCTATTGGTCATTTAATGCTTTTTCTTCAAGTTCTTTCACCTACATATTTTCAAATTACTCATTAAGGTGCATTATTTGTTCTGCCCATAGTACATGAAACATTTTCATGTTTAACTCTCAGAATTTAATCATTAAGTTGAGGTTTATTACACCACTTGCCTAGTGGCCCAGTACATTTCTAACTAGACTGGGTCAGTAAGATTATTAACAAATATGAAACAATAAGCAAACAAATGAAGGCTGCAAATGAGGTAACCTTAAAGAAAGATTTATAAAAATAAAATAATCAAATCAATTATTATAGAAGAGGAACAATTTGGGAAAATAATAACTTTATTTTAAAGTAATTCATGGAGACCTATTGCAATTGGAAATAAATTTCATGAATTCAATTATTTATTTATTTATTTATTATATAAATCTTACTGCAGTCAGCCTCAGAGAAGCTAAAATTGGTAAGTAATGCAACATATGAACAATTCAGTTAGAGCATTCAGCAGCACCCAGGGTGATGCAAGGGGTCATTTTGAAGACATGTGCTTCTAATACTTTTACAGTGACTTTAATAAAGTAAAATATTTTATTCAAAGCTTCTGTCTGCAGCTCTTGTCCAGACAACTGGATTCAGAATGGAAAAAGTTGTTACCGTGTCTATGACACTTGGAAAATTTGGCAAACCAGTAATGAGGATTGTTTGAAGGAGGGCTCTAGTCTTCTACAAATAGACAGCAAAGAAGAAATGGTAAACCCTATTTTATGGTTTCAAAAATGTAATTCTGAAAATACCATGTTACCCATTAAAAGAAAGGAGTGATTGTGGTAAAATAGAATTCATTAATATTTTATAACAGTAGTATATTAATTTTAATAAAGGTTTAAAAGAGACAAAGTAAGAATTAGTATGGTTTGTATTCTTTTTAATTGGATAAACAAACAATATAATAAGATGGTTATCCCAAAATCAAGGGGCATATGTTAGTTCTTTCCTTTGTCAACCAAAAATGGGAAGGTGTAAAAGAAATACCATTTTGTGACATGCTAATCTACTCCAAGATATACATACATTATAATTGTATATATGTTTTGAATTTATTATGTTTAATGCTGTAAGGAAGTATAATAACCTACAAAAGCTTTCAGTTATCATGGGAAATCAGAAGTATAAAAACCAAGGTGTATATGTATGAAGTAGAATGCATAGTTACATATTTCTGACCTTATTAAAATGTATACCACTATATTCAGAATTAGTCAAAGTTCATTTTTACAAGAATAATAGAAGAACAATTTATTAAGTATATGCAATAAAGGAAGGCAACTTGAACTAACATATTACAATTATGGGCTTTCACTATGTTTTCTGTGCAAATTTGGTGACAAGTATTAGTAATGTTTCTTCTAACAAAATACAGTTAAGTTGCTTCTGGAATCTTCTAAACTACTTTTCATATTGAAGTATATTGGGCAAGAATGATCTGTGTGGCCTATGATGTCAAGGATATTTTACTTCTGATAATGAGGGTTTAGTGTAACATTTATCTTCTTTTGACATATGTATCTGCTAAACTCAAAATCTGTTAAAATTATTTTAATACCAGGCCCTTATTTCTCCCATGGTCTTCAACACTACATTGATTTTCTATGGCAACAGAAAAAAAAAAATTCTGTAAAATGTATTTTTTTTTTCTTTTAAATAATTTCTGTCCAGGAAAAATGGCACAATTTCTATTTAATGGTAGTTTGTGGCTGAGTCTTTTGTTTCCCCTCATTCACTATCCAGGTCTTGTTACTTACAGGATTTCATCACTGGCAGCCTGAGAAAGATCAAAGGTGATTATGATTACTGGGTGGGACTGTTTCAGGATGGACCCAGCCAACCTTGGCTTTGGCAAGATGGTTCCTCTCCTTCCCCTGACCTGTAAGTGTTTCAGGGAAAGGGAAATCATCAAGTTACAAGAAAAAAAAATACATGAGAGAATCCAAATGTTCATTTTATTTTAAATCTTAGGTTTCCTCCAGGAAACACAACCAGCATTATAATATCACAGGTTTTTGATTAGAATCAAAGCTGAGGTAAACTATGTGTAGCTCCATGGCTTCTAAACCTTCCACCTTCTCAGCCTCACCACCATTACCCTCTACAACATTTATATCAAAATATGAGTCTGAATGAACCATATTATTTAATTATCAAGTATATTTCCTTTGTATAATTTAATGGTTAGTGCATGCTAAGGAAAAGAGATTATAGTAAAAATTAAGCAACTTCCATAATCAGGCTTTTCAGATAGACTTAGGGAAATTGCTGAACAGAATCAGGTGCCTTTGTTTTGAGAATTAAGAGTAAAGAAAGAGATTCTCATTCAGAGCCTGCCCTTTGTATTTTCATATGCATTTTTCTCAAATTATATTAACACATTTTTATTGAGAAAAAAATAACTCTGTTATTGAAGGAGGACAAAACTACCGCAGGAGAGTACCAAATTCAAATGAAACCAAAGCTGCACGCCTCTCATGAGTTATCCACAACCACACCACTGTAAGCTCCACACCTAACTTCACGTACTCTGACTTGCCTCCCCAGGTTGCCAATACAGAGACCACAATCAAGTCATCAGGTCTGTGGATATCTCAAAGACAAGAACCTTTCTTCCACTAACTGCACTGCTTGGAAATATTCTATCTGTGAGAGGTACACATTAAGATCCTCTGCATGAGAGAAGTTGAGTTTGAAGTGATTTATTGTAATAATATTTGGAGCAGGTCGCTGAAAAACCTATTGTAAAATGCCAAAGAGCAAGTGCTGAAGTCAACTTATGTGTGAGCTAAACTAGCTACCTTGGACTTGACACTCACTTTTGCATTTACACTGGATAATATTCTTCAGTACTTCTCAGACATTCTTTGACAGTTTTCAAATTGCTAAGAATAAAATTAATTTAGAGGATAAAACCCTGAAGGGTTGAGAACCAACTGAGGAAAAACTATTTTCCTTTATCAAGCCTTTCTTTTTTTAAAAAAACTAGAGCATCTATAAGCACAAAGAAATCTATAAATCACTGGGGAAATGATGTAGTTCTAGCTGACTGATTTTTTAAAAATAGATAAATAAATGTGACCTCCTAAACTCATGGTCTGCCAGACCTTTTATTCATTTGCTAGGTTTCCAAGGCATCGTTATCAGACTGGTAGGATGGGAGCACGGGAATATGGACGTTCAAATTGGAACGAAGGAAGGCTGATGTCTACTGCCCGCAAGTCAATACCCTTTTCAGGACCATAGATTTCTACGGGAGATAAGCTGCCAGCACGTCACATAGTGGAAGAGGAAGCCCGCTGCCAACACCAGTGTAATTCCAGTAAAGGGCAGTTGTGTGGGAGGGTCTTCCACCTCCCTCACTGACCAGCCCACGGTACACAAATTGGAGAACTCATGGTCTGGACCCCCAAAGCTTAGCACTCTTCATTGCACCTCACTTTGCCTCCATTTCTTTCTTGCAAAATAACAGTACAACTTACTTCAAAATAGTTTTGAGGCTAAAATCATTAATATATGTAAATTGTTGAGAATAGTACCTGGCAAAGAGTATTGCGCTTGCTATTAGTACTTGGGGTGGACTACCAGTCATCTCTAGGCAGCAACCTCAAGTGTGTATTCCAGCTAAAAAGGACCCCTTTTCTGCTTATGTCTTGGGAATATTGAGAAGATCAAGTTTATATGTAAAATGCCAGCCACTGTTCTAGACAAATTATCCTTTTCAAAATGAATGAAACTCTTCAAATACATCTATAGACAGTCTGCGTCCTATGTCTGCAGGCTCCTTGAACATGGGTTAGCTTGTTTCCAAGTGACAGTGAATATGAAAGTATCTTATGACCTAGAAGAAGGGGAAAAATAACTATTATCACATCATTCTGTTACCATTTACTGTCCCTACAACTTACTGCATGGTCAATGCTCATCAAATACTTGCTAAATTCAAAATACTTTTATTAAATTCTTCATTTTTCATAAGGAGTAGCTGAGCTACACTAGATTCTCACCTTTCTTTATAATGAAGATACCACTTAACTAAATAGAGTAAAATAAAACGAATTCGCTGAAACAGTGCTAATCATGTAAAACAACTTAGAAGCCTATTGAAAAAAGGTAACCTCTGAAGGATAAGGTCCTTTAATGATGGGAAGGTATGTTTTCCTGTTAAAAAAATTTATTTACCCTTGACCTGCAGTTTAAATGGCGGGGATTTCAATGTAAGGGAATTTTTTCTCATTCTCTGCTGAACGTAGGCAAGGCAATGAACGACAAAAACACTGTGGGTTTGGTTTTCACAGGTGGCAGCTGGCAGCTGGATTTAATAACCTGACATGAAGGAGGAACAATAGCAATTTTAGTAGCGAAGACTGTTTATCTTCAAGTTTCTTCAAAGTATTGTCATGGAGCTATGTTTAGAGAAAGCATAGGAAGCATTTAATAGCTCTTGTTAGGAAAAGCACCATGAAGCCGAAGGCAAACATCCTTCAGCTGATGTCATCCTTCCAGTATGCGCTGCAGTATTTACATGTCAGAATTTGATCTGCACTGCAGCTGTCAGAATTGCCTTCGAGTTCCCTCAGTGGCAATGCGCTCCACACGGATATGACAGGGGGGAAGATTTTTTCCTGCAGGTTTCTTTTTAGCCCAGGTTGTCCCAGGATTTTGCAAAGCAGCAAGAAGAGTCATCTCACTGAGTTCCAAGTTGTCCCCTAGGCCAGGGAAAGAAAAAGAAACAAATCTCTGGCCTGCAAATGTAAAGAGGCTTTGTAGTGTGGTATGGTGCAACTCCATTGAGTGTATAAAAGGAAAAAATATTAGAATAGTAAGATTAAGAGGATAATACTTATTAGAGTCTAATAATGTATCATACACTGAACCTTGTACAATAGTTATGTGCACTTTAAATCAGATTATGCCACTTTTCATATTTTTCAAAAATGACAAAAATCCCTTTACCCATTATTTGACTGCCAAATATGAAGGCCGACCCTGAGACAACCTCCTAGGCTTTTTATTTATTTCATAATCTGTTTATATCCCCAAAGTAAAAGCTCCCATTACACTTCTCTCATACTTCCTGCTGTTCCAGGGCTCATGGTCTGTTTCCTGTTGATAAATTTTAAGAGCTGGTTCAATATCCTCAGGAAAAGAAATAGCTCATTGTGTACCCTGGGGAATTCAGATCACCAGGAAAGGCCACGTTCCTTGTTTGACTGTTCCTGCAACTTTTTCAGAATTACCTGAACACACAAGAGCCTAGACAAGGTTCTTCCTTGCTGAAAATCAATTCATGGGTGCTGCCTTCTCTGATTCGCAATGGAAAATTGATCTCAGCAAATCATATTTTCAAATTCATGTTATGGTTATTTTCTAGTCTTAATTTTTTTAATTGTGGAGAGAATGTGGAGCCATCCTCCTTTTCTGTTACTTGAAATATTTGCTCATATTGTGGTCAGTAGTGTGAGCTTTGTTATACCAAGTAGGGGATTCCTGAGGGCAAAGATGGAGAGAAATAGCTCAAGAATAACCAAAAATGTCAAATAAATGTTATTTTTCCCCTTCCTCCCTGTCTGCAGAGACACTTTACCTTACATTGCAGATTTTTTATTGAGAATACTATTCAATACCCACTCTCTAGGCAGTTGGACTATTTAAAGCAATATCATTTAAAGAGACCTTATCATCCAACCCTGAACACAGGGTTCAAAACCTGTATGCCCCGTCTCTATTTTACAAGTTAGTCCACAAAGTCATTTGACCTTCTCATATTAACCATATTTTCTTGCATCAGTAGCAAGGTTTAAATAACACATAACTGCTTAACTAAAGGCCTAATCCACATTTCTTATTATGTGCTTACTACATTAACTACATGCATTAAATATCTGCACTCATCATAGAAAATATCTGGTAACAGCCACAGCTGCCCCATGTAAGTGCTTCTGTACAATTTGTTCATGAATACCGGTCTCCAAGGAAGGCACTGATGCTTGTTTGTGCTCCTCTATATTTTAAAATAACTGCTAAATCCCTTCTCCCCTTTCTCGCATACTTTCATAGGAAGAAATTGTAAATATTTCTCCTTTATACTTAATGAAATACGCTTCTTGAAATAAAATGATTTTTGCAATAATATAACTCAAAGTAAGGGATCTTGAATTCTCACTTTATGATCACAAATGTAGCTCTCTTTGCACATCACAGTAAATCAGCACAAAATTTGTTTAACACTGAAAACCTTTCCTAGCCAATGGGTGGAAAATTGAAAGAAACCATCTTAAGAAAGAAATCTGTGATTTCGTGATAGGTGACACTGTTATGAAAATGAACATGAAAGTGTTCTCTTTATCATATGTTTGCTAACTTAATGTCATTTTACCCTAAAATGATGTTGACTGAAAATAAAACTAAAGCATCCCAGTTTCCACTGTTGAAAAATACTTATAAAAATTACTTTTTCCAATGTTGAAGCTTTAAAATGAAATTATCTCTAAACAAATGAAGTCAGTGTTTGTAATAGCATTACCTGCAATGACCCCTGTATGGTTGTGCATATTGCCATCCTGAGAAAGGGTCACCTCCACAAGAATCCAGATATATAGATATATGTTCCAATAATCAAATAATCAGTTCTCCTGTAGAACCCATACAAAGTCTCAGGAAAGCGCAATGAAGACACTGACCTCTATGATCTTTTGAAAAATATCACCACACTGAATTATTCTCCAAATCACAAATCCATTCTAAAAATCACACACGCTTCACATTATTTACATTTATTATTATTAAATATTTAGTACCTAAAAGGTATAAACATGGATCAAATGGAAAAAATATATAAACTAAAACCAAACTATTCCAGAAGCACATAAACAGGCTGACTTTTGTTCTGGTCTTTAGTCTCTTTGAAGGAGACATCAGGAATAGTAATTCTGATATGGAAGTGAGTTCAGAATATTTCTGTCATAAAAGAAATTCCTGGGGGCAGGAGACAATCATTGGAATCTTAAACAGACATGGGGAGATATATTTGTAAGAAGTTAGGATTCTAATAAAGAGAATTAGCCTGGTGAGCAGCACTTCATAAAGACAGCAGATGGCTTTACTGAGAGATTGAGAAGGGAAAGAAAAAAAAGAACTTAAGCAAACAAAACAAATTAGTGTGTATTTGGTAACAGAGTGTGAGAAATGATTGCTCATTACTCATGGACTAATTGACTGTTGGCGCAAAGGATGTTACATACATTTATTTCCTCTGTTTAACTTCCTCTCTCCTCTAAATATTAAGGAAGATATGGAAAAAGGAAAATGATATTAGATACTGAGAGGGAAGAATACTAGGAAGTTATCTCAAAATCAAGAAGATGGATAATAATTTTATGGGTTCCTGGGACCAGTTGATGATACATAATCAGGACTTCTTCATGACTAGTAAATATGTTCATGAACTTCCAGTCTCAGAAGTTCTCGTAATCTTGAGCAGGAAACCTGAAAATCCTTCTTGTAACAGTCAGAAAGATTGGCTTTCCTGATATTGTTTTTCCATTTCCCTACATCTCAAATATGCTTTGCATTGACTTTGCTAGGCTCAGACTTTTGTTGAATTGTTGTATAGACATGGATCAAATGAAAGAGAATAGTTTGGGCCCTGGCTGGTGTGGCTCAGTCAATGGAGGGCCAGCCTGTGAACCAGAGGGTTGCTGGTTTGATTCCCAGTCAGGGCACATGCTTGGATTGCAGGCCAGGTCCCCAATTGGAGACATGCAAGAGGCAACCACACATTGGTGTATTTCTCCCTCTCTTCCCCTCCCTCTAAAAATAAATAAAATCTTTAAAAAGACAGAATAGTTTGAAATCAAGTGCACGTAAAGAGGCTGACTTTTGTTCTGATCTCCAGTTTCTCTGGCGGGAGTGCAAAGTTGTAGTTGCAGCTGGAGTCGATCACCTCCACATTATGGTTCAGAGAAGCTAAGGAGTCGCTCTGGCTTGACTCTGGCTGCCATTTTTTCACACGCACACCGCCTCAGCTCTTGGCAGTTTTTTGAGAAAACTTTCCCACTGAGGATGGTTGCACAGTCCCTGTCTCTTATGCTGGTGATATCTGTTAGAATCCTAAACCTTAAAAAAAAAAGAAAGAAAAAGAAAAAAAGTGTTAATTTAATTATTGCTTATTTCTAAAACAAAATACTAAGAATTTAGAGAGTACATAAGGCATATTCCTAGCTTGATAAAAGTATAGGTTAGATGCCCAGAATAAGTTTGCTGGAAAGATGGAGTCACCAGGTTTTTTTTTCAGCCCTTCAATTTCCATAGGCATCCCTAGAGGCACCCAAAACAACAAAAAGAGTTTCTGACTAAAACTATGGTACCTATTATAGTCCAAATTTAACATACATTGTTTTTGCCATGTGAGAAATTTTCTACCTTCTTTGTGACTCAGTTTACTTAACTATAAAATAAAAATGATCAAGTTGTATTTGTTGTATTTCCTGAAAGAGTAAATCCTATATTGTACAGAGAAGAGAGGTGTCTTTTCAAATATGGCTTTAAGTGATATATTTTAGCATCGATAATACATTTACCTATTTCAAAGAATATCATGCATACCCCTATACAAATTACATAAGTAAAACTAAATTTTGATAATAATACTATTTATATTGTTAGTAAATCTATCCTCAGACACTGCATTTTTAAAGATACGGTCCCAATTTCAGTGTACAGACAGCCAGGCCATCTGAGGTCCTTTGCTATCTTTGGACATTGACAGGTCGTAAAGTTTTGTGACCGTAGGCAAGTCACCATCACAACCCGGCCTTCAGTTTATTAATCCATAAAAGATTCATTCTTTCTCTCCCTTCCTTCCTGCACTGCTCTCCCCTTCAAGGAACTTATTCCAAGAAACTTCATGGCCTGAATCGAAATCTTCTCAAAGCAACCAGACAAAAAACTTCCCCTACTATTTTATTAACACTTTTATCTCTCTTCCTCACTGGTATATGTCATTCAGAAGCAAGCGTTATTTTATACATCCTTGGACATCCTCCTGCAAACATTGTACCTATTGCAAAGCAGATGTTCAACGAATGCTCGTTTAACCACAGAGTTGAATTCCATCACTCAAGCATGCCTTTCCCACACAACATTCTGCAGGCTTACAGTTCAGAGGTGTAAGGTGTTCCATCCACCCACAGCCAGGCCTTGTCACTGCCGTCTCGGGAGAGGCCTATCCAGTAAGAGTAGTAAAACTCCGAGTAGCTGTGAGGCATGGCAAACTGCTGCAAAAAAAATGTTTAGCTTTCAGAAATGTTACAACAGCATATACATACATACAGAGATGTGCTGTGTCAGCCAACACTTTTAATGTGAGAACAACACATGACTCCTGCCTCATACAGATAATAGTGCACTTAAGAGGAAAGCATCTATGCTATATTCAGTTCATTTGTCCAAGTTAAAGAATTTCATTTGTCTTTATAAGCACAGAAAATATACTAATATTCTGAAACCAAGCTTTCTAAATGACCTATTATTTTCAAATCACAGGGTGAACACTAAGATTGATACAAAAAAATATGGGAGGCAGATTTACAAAGCGATGTGAAGTTATTCTGGGAAATGGAAGGGAAAATGCAAGAATGGGGACATAACCTTTATAAATAACATGCAACAAGGGACTGACCAGGAAGGAGAAGAGCAATGAATATAATTCAATGTCAAAAGAGGTACAAGAAGAATTCGAAAAGATGATCTATGTCTTATACTAGGAACAAGAGAAAAATAAATTTTCAAACACACATATATGTTTAAATTTTTATATATCCCTGACTGAAATAAGTGGGAGAATCTGTGGACCTTGACTGCCTAGATTCTTCTTGCACAGCTCCTTTATAGGCATTTTTTTGAGAACATTTCAGACACTGACCAAAACTCAGGACCTTACCAGCACTTCTTGTGTGTTTATCTTCAACATGGTTGAGTTCTCAGCAATACAGAAATAGTCACAATCCTGCCAACTCTTGCTCTCTTTATAGAACTGGTAGCATTTGTCCCCATGCCATTTCCACTTTTCTGGGCAAGGGCTACACCTGTGTTCTTGGAAAGAAACCAATTTTAATAAGTTATTTTCTACCTTGGTCCATTTAGTTTCCTCTCTTGAAACTACATAGAGTTGGATAACCTGAAAAAGAATGGATTTCTCTTCTCTTAGATATGTCATTGCCCAGGCAAGGATAACTACAAAAGTTTACCTAGCACCCACTTTATGCCAAGAATTGTGATTGGTCCTGAGTATACAGTAGAAATTAAAACAGAAACTACCGTCTTTAATGGATATGGAATCTAGCAGTGAATGACTAGAACTTCTTTGCTCCTTGGCCTGTGCAATTCAGCATACAGAGAGGATGTTCAATGTTTAAAGAACTTTTCATATATTCATTAACTAAACATGCATTGTACTTAAGAAACAATTGAAGTTTTAATAATTTTATTCTTTAAAATTCATATATAATAGTAAAAGGATTTTCAAAAATGCAATATATACCAATGAGATATGAATTCTTTTCTCTTTCTAAACAAAATTAAGTGAAATTTTAGAGAATCAGTGGATTCCGTGCCAGCCTGTGAACCAAAGGGTCGCTGGTTCAATTCCCAGTCAGGACACATGCCTGAGTTGCAGGTTACATCCCAAGTTGAAGGCAAGCAAGAGGCAACCACACATTAATATTTCTCTCCCTCTTTTTTTCCCTCCTTTTCCCTCTCTGTAAAAATCAATCAATCAAATATTTAAGAAAATATATGAATACTAAGCCAAGTATGAATTAGAATGCTAAATCTCCATGTATCAGAAATTAAGATGGGCACCAAGTTAGAGAATTAAGTGTATGGGTCAAGAGTAAGACAGACTGATGTGGTTAGTGGCTGTAAACATAGGAACTAAGTCCTGACAGCTACATTTTAGTACCTATGTGGGAATATGGCCTTTGGCTTTTGAGAATTGGGGAACTGTAATCAAGTCCCTGTGGGTATATGGTGGGATGGGAACTCAGAAATTCCATAAAAATGTCTTATTTTAAAAACAACCCAGTGTACAAAGGTTAACATGTTAAAATCTGAGTGGTCAATATAAATGAATATTATATTATTGTTTGTATTTTTCTGTACATGAGATATTGCATAAGGTAAAAGCAAGTTTTAAACAAATAAATAATTCAGGAGAGTTCTTATAAGACATTTTATACCTCTAGCCCAAATCTTATCTTATCTAAGATCTAGCCAAATCTTATCTTATATATCAAACTGCTTATCAATATTTGCACTTGGAAATCTAAATTATATGTATTTCAATTCAACCTGCCCAAAACAGCATTCCTGGTTTCTAACCTTCCCCTTTATTATTTTTCATGCATTTTTTAAAGTTTGATTTTGTTATTATTGTATTACATTTATCCCCTTTATCCTCCACTGCCTCCCCACCTTCCTCATCCCCCCTCCCATAGTCAATCCCATCTGTTGTCCATGTCCATGCGTCATCCATGCTAGCTCCTTGACTAAACTCATCCCTTCTTTGCCTCTTTCTTCCCTTCCCTCTCCCCTCTGCACACTGAATGTCTGTTCCTTGTTTCCATGCCTCTGGTTTTATTTTGCTTGTTTGTTTGTTTCGTTCATTAGTCTCCTGTATTGGGTGACATCATACGGTATTTGTCTTTCACTGACTGGCTTATTTCACTAAGCATAATGTCCTCCCCTTTATAACCACAGAATTCTTCCCCATTTCACTTGATTACATCTCTATGCTTCTAGTTGCTTTGCTCAAAAACTCTGGAGATATCTTTGACTCCTTTAATTCTCTCACAACCCACTTATTCCATCATGTGTTTATCTCCACTGATCATATTCTAGTTTGAGCCACTATTATCTCTTACCTGGACTACTGAAATAGCCCTCTTTTCTGTGATTTCCCTGTTTCTATCCTTCCCTTTTCCAGACTGTATTAAATATATTTGCAGTGTAAACCTTTAAAAATTCACATCAGGCATGTGAATTTCCTCTGCTCAAGAGCCTATAATTAACCCTCATTGTGCTCAAAATAGAAGTCAAATGTCTTACAATGTCCCCTAATGCCATAAATAATATCTGCCTCATCTCCTATAGTCTTCTACTCGCTCACTCTGTTCCAGGTACACAGGCTCCTTATTATTCCTTGAATATGAAGATACATTCACATTGTAGGGCCCTTGCATAGTCTAAAATGTCTGAATTTCAAAAATCCCTTCATGTATTATTACACAGATGTATTTGAGCTAAATGATCCCAATAACTAGACATGATCTGGATGCTCAAACTATTAAGTTTTAGCAGACAACTAGTTAAAGAATACAACTATTTAATTAATACATCAGTTCCCAGATATACTGATGGGAAAGTCAGCCCTATATTGACAGATACCTGAGGGGAGTGGGACCTTGTGACCAGGACTCACCTCCAGTTTTGTTGTAGAGCTCACGACAGAATTTTTCAGCCACACGCTGCAGAGTTTCTGTGAGCCTCTTTTTCTGGGCTTGGAGAGCCTGCAGCTGCTGAGACAGATTCCCCAATCTTTCTTCCATTTTAAAAATGCTATCTTTCTGAGTGTTGGAGAGCTGGTAGAACTGAAAAACTAACCCAAGTGACCAAGTCAGACTGGACAGTTTATTTCTTCACTTCTATTTCTGTTTTCTACATATGGAGAAGACAAAACAGTGTATTGTTTACCAACTCAGGCTCTGAGAGCTCATATTACCTATATTCAAGTTTGGAGTGTAGTACATACTAAATTATATTTCTGTGGGCAAATTAATTTCTCTAAGTGTGCTTGTTTATCTGAAAATGTGGAGTCATCGTAACAGTTTCTAACTTTGGGAATTTCTTAACCGTATTTAATGTTTAATATTTTATGTATATTCTCAAACCATTGTTCAACCTAAAACTACAAATCTATGTGTCCTTTAACCATTATATTGAGTACTGACAATGTACCATTCAGTCATTAAAATGACCATTTTATAGTTTTATACATTTGCAGTTTGGCTCAGTGAGAAGAAGTTACTACCAGTTGGTTAAAATATTTCAACACTAGGTTTAAACTCCAGGGTCTTAAATTTAAGACAGAAGTCCTTCATGAATCATGAAAGTTGCTTTATAGCCCTAAAAACGAATGGTGGTTGTAAAACAATAGTTGTATTAAAATAGAAATTTTGGGGTCAGGATAAAACACTAATTTTTTTAATTATAAAACTTAAGATGACAAAAATTTGAAAATTTCCTATAAAAACCAAATTTTTGACATCAAAACCTGTTCTTCAATGTAACCCTTACCTTGTACCACCTTCTTCAACTGGTCTAGGCAGTATGGCTACATGGCTATAGTGTCTTGATCTAATGAAGAAAATGTTCCCACTTCCTTTTTTAAGGTTTTGAACTTGTCCTTACTAGTTTGAGATTTAAAAACTTCATGCATGAATTTTTCCTTCTTTTTTTTAAAGATTTTATTTATTATTTTTAGAGAGGGGGGAAGGGAGGGAGGCAGAGAAGGAGAGAAACATCAATGTATGGTTGCCTTTTACCTGCCTCCAGCTGGGGACCCAGCTGGACACTTGGCTTGCAACCTGGTTATGTTACCTGACTGGGAATCGAACCAGTGCCCCTTGGGTTCACAGGCCAGTGCTGAAATTTTCCTTTTCAATTTTCATAGGTTCTGGTAAAATGGTTTTATAACTTCCTGGACCTTTTGAGAAATATTGGAATAATTCATGCCCTCCTTATATTGAAGGGTTGGGGATTGGGACATAAATGAAAGCTCTTCCCTCTGTTTTAGCCCACTGAGTCAGGCACACTAAAAGCCAAAACCACTGACTACACTATTTTGTGGAATGGAAGGAGCTGAAGTATGTGTTTTTTTAAAAATTGATTTTAAATATTGGCATATAAACAAAGCAATGAAAAAATTTCTTCCCTGGGAGGTGGCTCAGTGGATAGGTGCCAGCCTGCAATCCCAAAGATCATTGGTTCGATTCCCCAGCCAGAGCACATAACCAGGTTGCAAGCCAGGTGCTTAGCTGGAGGCAGGTGAAAGGCAACCATATGTTGATGTTTCTCTCCCTTTCTTCCTACCTCCCTGCCCTCTCTCTGACAATAATGAATAAAATCTTAACAACAACAAAAACAAAATAAAAAACCAACTTCTTATCTCAAAGAGATTATAAAAGTCTAGCTGGCAAATGTTTTCCGTATTTTAATGCTCCTTCCACTACTCACTGTTTAAATAGTATTTTAGAATAAGGTACATTGAATTCTTAACAGGCTCTAGAAGTATAAAAAAAAATATTCCATAACAAATATTCCTCATCCTAGACAGACCTTGGAGCCAGGATCCTCCCCCAGATGAGAGTGCAGACTTACAGACAAACCCCAGGACTGCCAGGCCAATCAGCAGCACCAGGCACAAAAGGATCAGGATCAAGGCCACTGGACGCCATGCTGAAGTGGGAGGTGGGTGGTCTGCAGGGAACAAAAGAACAGGCTGGGTTTTTGTTTTTTCATCCTCTTGGATATACGTCAGCTGCAATCAGGTAAGAGGAGTTGGTTCTGGGAAAGAACATATTCTGCAGGACAACAGTAATCAGGGACTAGATCACATTCCTTCTGTCCTCAGAAACATTGTCACAAAGCTCCAGGCCAAGCCTCGCTTAACATCCTGGCTAATGATCCTCGCTTATCATGGCTAGATTCTTTCACAAGCCTCACCCATTTCTCTCCTCCACCCCCACCCAGCCCTACTTTGCAGTAAACCAAGTTGTACATTACTATTATCTTTATATGGTTGTTTGTATAAGTTTATTTTTGTCAAAATATGAGTTACAGACTCATGTAAATAATGAGAAACAACTTTTACACTATCACAGAAGAAATGAAATTAATTTGTGTCACTTTTGCGAAACATCATCCCTCCCAAGTTCCATAAATGCTGCTTTCAAAAAACAAACTGCCTATCACTTATAAAAAATGATCATTTTACTGATTCTTTTGGATATTTCTTTATTGAAAGTCCCTCTTTTGTAAAGATTGTATTTGCTCATTTAATTTATAACTTTCCAAAAACAGATGGAGATATGATCATTAACTTCCAAGGATAGGTCCAAGCTATCTAAATTTTGAGCCAATTAATTTTTTTAAAAAGCTGTAGATACATCCCTTGCCCACACCCACCCCTCACAAGTTTACCATGTAGTATTTTAAGGGCTCCTCTTAGTGGAAAGTCAACCCATCTCCTAGTGAGATCAGCTACCAATCTGAACAATCTGTTATATCTGACAAGGAAGACTCCCTAACCAGTGCAAGTAGCACCTATATGTAGCATTGTGATTAATATGAAAGAAAAAGAGAGAGAAACCCTCAAATACAGTGATCTTTTCATGACTTGTGAATTTCACTTCACTGGGAATTCAAGTCAGGTTCTTGTACAGAAAGACTGAAGAAACAGCAATTCATTTCCTCTTTAGCAAAGTCTTCCACAGAATACATTCTAGGCACAAAAATTTGTATAATGCTAACCATTATTTTCAAATAGGGAATGATGAGTAGTAAAGATGTATAGGAATAGAAAATATTATCATTATCCTTTGAAATTTACGATCTAGTAGGGAAATCATGGAACAGGCTTTGATATATTTTAAAATGTGATTGTTAGTTTCTCTTAATAATCACCTCCTTCAAAAAATGTTCAATGGCTTGCAATGCAAATAAAACCCCAATCACTTCTTAAAAAGACAGATTACTCTTTAAAAAAAAAGAAAGAAATTTGATGATGGTTTTGGGAAGTACCATTTTCCCAACTTAAATACTTCCAATAACTTTATTTTACTTAGAATAAAATTTTGTGAGAACCTTTTTCATCTAAGACCCTATCTGGTTCTGGAATCCCTTTCTGTCCTGCTCTGCCCTCAGGCAAGTGCTCTGCTCACAGTGGCTTCTGTTTATCCTAGAAATAAACAACCTTGTCTTGGTGCCTTTGTGTTAGCTCCAGCCACTATCCCAGCATTAATGAGCCAGCAAATGGGTTTATTCGTAGGCTACTTCTGGCACTCAGCTTTAGGTTTAAATAGTCTGTGCATCCATCTCTAGCACATTATCCCACTGTTTATGTTTTTAAAAAGTAAGATCATTAAGAATTATTTTCCTGGTTTTTGTTTGTTTTTCCTAATATCCTCTCCCTCGGATGTACACTTTATTAAAAGTGTGATCTTTTCAATCTTGTTCACCAGTGTATTTCCAATACTGAAAATACTGCCTGGCACATAAAGGCTGAATACGTGTTATAGTAAGTAACTGAATAAAGAATAAAATTATAACAAAAAATTAACATTACCTAAAGTACATAATTTTCACAAGTATACAGATTATCTAAAGTTTAACCTTACACATTGATTTTTTTTTAATCTATTGAGTTTTCAGCAATCTTTCAGTCTGAAGGATTAATAAGAGTAAACTTAAGTCCTTATTATGAAGTTGAGGGCATAGACATTAGGGATTAAAACATTATTTAATAATAATTATATCTATATAAAGAATTAATACAAAATCCTTCCCAAGGCTGTCTCTAGGACAGAATAGGAAAGACCTGTGGCATATCTTATATTAAGGAAATGAAGTTAAAAAAATTAACTTCTAAGGGAATCATCTTGATCACTTGAGAATTTTTCTACTTTGACTTTTCTTTCTCTTCCTCTCTCTCTTCTTCCCTTCCTTCCCCCCTCTATTTCTCCCTAACTATTCAAAAATCTAAAGACCCAGAGAATCAAAACCCTAGGGAGTTTCTATACCCGGTACGGTTATTCCTCAGAAACTAGACTTTCATGATGGAAAGACTATGGAGTTGCAGGATTCACTTTTTCTTTTTTTCCCCTCTAGCTATTTTTTTCTAAGTGTGGATTTAATATTCCTGAGTTTTAATCCAAGTGCCCCAATTAAAATAAGGTCTCTCTCTAGGGACCACCTCCACCCTAAAATAAGAAAAATGAGCTGCTTCAGTTTGGCTTGGCTTCACTGCATCTTTATTTTTTGGAAGAGAATCCCTACGCTGTCTCCTGAGGCATGTTTAGAAAAAGGTGTGGACAGGCAAAGGAATGAAATAAACAACCCTAGAAATAATAAGATATATATGGAAAAAAATAGCCCTTTCCTGTATCCTCTTACTATAACTATACTATAAAAGTCTACAGTGCTAAGGTCGAGTTTTGAATACAAATTCCTTTGTAGTTATAATAAATTTTGTGGATGAGGAGAGTTGTGACATTAAACCAGTTACTCTTCACCAGGCATCAGAGAGGGAAAATTTTATACACCTCCGTTCTCTGGGCCTGTAAGAAATGAAACAGATGTTACTAAATTCATCTATTAGTATGCCTTCAAAATGGAAAGAATCATATAAACTGGGAGAGACTAAGAGAAATTAAATAATTTGCATCAAGCCACACTGCAAACTAGTGGCAGAACTAGCATTACAATGTCATGCTTAACACCACTTTGCACACTTCCCTATGAACCAGGGGTTAAAACAGGGGTTAATATTTTAAAAAATACATATCATTCTTTAGATCCCTGTTCTTTTGACATTTTTCAGTTATTGCTAGTTCACATCTGATCTTTGTGTGTGTGTATATATATATATATATATATATATTTTTTTTTTTTTTTTTTAAATGTTGGGATTTTTCTTAGAACCTCTCCTTATTTCCTTAATCTTCATGCATGGCACATAGCAAACCTCATGGGAGAGTATTTGAGCCCTCGGGTTCAGAGCATTTTTTAGTGTTCATAGGAATGCATGTTTTCTGCCTCTTGTGAGTCCCTTTCAAGTATCCTACAATTACAAAAGAATATACACCTGGATGGTGTGGCTCAGTGGATTGGCTCCGGCTTGCGCACCCAAAGGTAGCTAGTTCGATTCCCCAGTCAGGACACATAACCAGGTTACAAGCCAGGTCTCCAGCCAGATCCTTAGCTGGAGGTAGGTGAAAGGCAACCATTCATTGCTTCTCTCCCTTTCTTCCTTCCTCCCTGCCCTTCACTCTGAAAATAATGAATAAAGTCTTAAAAAAAAAAAAGAACATACAGCTGAAAACATACATTATTTCCAGAATAGACCAAGTTTCCTATTTAAAGAAATTAGAAACTCAATTGTGTTTTTTGTTTTGAGTGAAATTTAGGTAGGTCAATTTTATATCCTAATCAAGGAATTTCATTTCTGAAATAAATATAATTCAAAACTACTAATATTCCTTGAGTTACTGAAATAAGTGCATTATATGAACACTTATGAACACTCTGAGGTAGATACTATTGTAATCCCCATTTTACAAATAGGCAAATTAGCTCACTTTCCCAAGGGCACATAGCTTCTGATAATAATACTTACCAAGTGTGTTATAGATGCTGTGGCATTTCATTTGAATGTCCCAAAAATTATTCAAGGAGGCATTATTCCCAGGCTTTATTTGGATAAGAAACCTGAAGTACTGAGGAGTTACATCATTTGCTTCGGGCTGAACAGCTAGGGAGTGATGAGGCCAGAAGTGCTATCTAAGTGCTCTCATTCCACAGCTGAATGTTTTAAATAATTTTCTTATCCTCCCAACAAACCTCGCATTAACATTTACCTTATATGGCAGTTCCATATGGAGCTCTAGGAAGACTCTAGGGTTTTGTCACTTGTAAATTTTTACCTCCATATTGTGAAGTATCTCAGGAACAGTCACCTTAAATAATACATTTTTCATTCTACCACCAAAGCAAAATTTATAAAATATAAATTTGATCTCTTCCTTAAGGAAACAATTTCTTAGCATGCGCTACAAAGCCCGCATAGTAGGATCCCATACTACATTTTGCCTCATGTGCCAAAATCTCCCTCATACATACACTCCTCCTTTTGAGGACTAACTGTTTCTCACCCAGGTCATGTACCTTGTCGTCATGTTTCATGCTGCTGCTGATTTCCAAAATGTCCTTATACTTATCTAAGTTCCAATCCAAACTAACACGTCATCTTTTCTCTCTGAACTCTTGTCATTCTTAATCTTACCCAACAACACACAGCACCAACCTAGTTCTTACCTCTCTGTTTTTACCTTTGCACATGTGCTCACCATGGAAAGGCCAGCAGCCCAATCAATGCCTTATCTTGCTCTACCGGGAAAACCTGGACTCAGCCTTACAGATCAGACCAAATGTCACCTCATTCAAAAATATGCACATGAGGCCCTGGCTGGTGGCACAGTGGACAAGGTGCATGGGCCTGTGAACCCAAGCATCAGTGGTTCAATTCCCAGCCAGGGCACATAACCAGGTTACAAATCAGGTCTCCAGCCAGGTGTGTAGCTGGAGGCAGGTGAAAGACAACCATACGTTGATGTCTCTCTCCTTCCCTGCCTCTCTCCCTTCCCCTCTCTCTAAAAAATAATAAATAAAATCTTTTTTTAAAAAGTGAAAAAAAAATATGCACATGAATCAACATAGTAAGTTATTTGTTCCTATTTGTTTTTGTGGCCTTCTACATATATTCTGTAGCACTACTTAACATTCTTATAATTACTGATTCAGGTTATTCCTTCTACTTCCCCAAGCACCTAAAAATAGAGTCTCTACAGGGTCTACCATAAGGCTTGATATTTAGTAGTATGCTTTAAACATTTATTGAGTTGATTAGATATGAGTTATGTCATGAATCTTCAGTGAAGGTTTTATGTTGTAGCTGAGAAAATAAAGCTAAAAATGTAATAAAATTGGAGAATACTGTAATTAACATGAGTAACGAAAAGTAGAACTTGATTTGTCAATAATATTTTCATTAAATCCAACAGGTTTTCATATTTTTTTTGATAGGATTACATTTAATCTTCAGCAGTAATTCTGACCCATCAGTGATGTAATTTTCCCTCTTCCCAGTATATTAAAACTGTGAAGTGTTCCAACTGTACTTTTTAACTTATTTCTTTAATAAGATTTTTATTATTTTTAGAGAGAAGAGCAGGGAGGGAAGAAGAAAGGGAGAGAAACTTCAATGTATGGTTCCTTCACCTGCCTCCAGTTGGGGACCTGGCTGGAGACCCGGCTTGTAACCTGGTTATGTTGCAACCCTGGGTTTGCAGGCCGGCGCCAATCCACTGAGCCACACCAGCCAGGGCCCAACTGTACTTTTTTTAAGTCACAATTGAGTTAGAACCTCCCAGACCTTAAAAAATAATATTAAAAATACTCACAGAGCCACATAATACCATAGCTCTAATACATTATCTTTTCTCTTTACACCTAGGCTCTTCATAAAAGAAGAGAAAAAGAAAAAAAAAGAGAGAACATGACCAATTATTTATTTTCTTACTTAACTATTAATTGCTTTCAAACTTATTCAATTAAAAATTACCAATAATCTCTTTTCCTTGTTATTGTTAAACAACAAATTGTTAGGAGCCTTCCTCTTACTTGGATTCTTTGCAGCATTTATTGTTATTTTAAAAATTCACTATTCATTGACTTTTTCATTTGTTTTATTGTGTCTTGGCTTCCTAGATGCCCCGCTCTCCTAGTCCATCTCTACGGCTGCCCACCATTCATTCCCAGTGGCTCCAAATTGAAATCTTTTGCTCAGCTAGCCCCTCAATATTGTATTTCCTCACTAGCACTCTTCTCTGTTTTATTTTGCTTTTTCATTTTACATTCTATTCCTCAGTGATATCACTCTTCTCAGAAAGTTTAAGTCCTACCTAAACGCTAACAATCTTCATATAAATATGCAGCTCAGAATCCTTACCTCTAAGCCACATACTGTAAAATGCAAGTGCCTTGGGTGACAACAGCTGCATGTATGTCCCTCCTCCTACAGGCACCTCAAACTCAAACTGAATTCACCATCTTTCCTATTCTTCCCGTAGTTCTCATCTCAGTTCATGGCAGCACCATCTACATAATATCAGATGGAACCCTGTCAACCTATGCCCTCCCTTTCCTTGTCTTGCCCCTTGTAACCAGTTACCAGTTCTTTAAATTCTTCATTCTCTCCTCCTTCATGTCCGATTTCTGGTCCTTATTCCAGTACTACCTCAGTAGAGGATCTTCTAATCCCATGCTTATACTTGCTTATACTAGGGCAAAACCTATATTAGCTCATCCAGTTCCATACTCCTGCAATCCATCCTCCTCATTGTAGCCTAGGTGGTCTTCTTAAAACACAAAATGGATTATGCTACTACCGGTTTAGATCCTTCAATTAACTCATTTTCCCTGCTGAGTAGAATTAGAATAACTCAGCATGACAAAAAAGGTCCTTCTTAACTTTCCAGACTTAATCTCCTGTCAAACTTCCCCCTGCCAACTCTACACCTCAGCTGCTACAGATTGCCTATAGTTCTCTGAAACACAAAGTTAATGAAAACTGTCTTAGATTTCCTCTTATGGGTCTGTCTGTAGGTCACCCAGCTGCTTAAACCTTCCCATTTCTGCTTCCATGTCATGAGGAACATCTTAAAGTCAACTCAACCAAATGGTCATACCCACTCTCAAAAGTTTCCTGATCCCCTCTACCCCTACTAGACAGAGGTGACAAGTGATCATGGCACTTGTCACACTTACTACTGAGTTGGGAACTGTATTAGAACTTAAGTTTCCTCATTGACAGGGATCATATCATGTTTGGTATTATATCCTCAGTACTTTGCAACAGGCCTGGTACAGCATAATCCCAAACATAAGTTTATGGAAAGAAGGCATGAGGGTATGAACTTGTATTTTTGCTTTCTGCCTTCCTAATTGTTTAGCTATTTTTTAAATGCAAACACAACTTTATATTTAAAAAATAAAAATCTAAAAAAATAAATACATGTACAGTATATTATTTATTTTTATTAATTCTAAAATGTTAATTGTAAAATTGTGCCACAATTGTATGTTGAATCTAAATCCTCTACATTGCCAAAAAAAGAGATGTTCTTGTTGTTTTTAACAGCAAAGTATTTCAGACCTATTTTTCTAAGAAATAATTAACTTCTATAGTGACGTTACTCTAAATATTTACAATATCACAAGGTGAAAACAAGAAATACATGTAGGGTATTGTTGGCCAAAATGTATGTTTTTTTCTGTAAGATGACTCTAGTAGCATTTAGTTGTCTTTAACTTTATTTGAGCTAGTTTCGTTAGATTGTATTGTGACAGCTGTCATATCAGCTTTCATTTTAAAAAACTTATCAAAATTGGTGAATTTTTGTGTAGCTATTTTTAATATTGAAGATGGAAGGAAATAACATTTTCAGCATGTGATGACTTATTTCAAGAAAGGTAAAAATGAAACAAATGCAAAAAAAGATTTGTGCAAGTGTATGGAGAAGGTGCTGTAACTGATGAAATATGTCAAAAGTGGTTTGCAGAACTTCCTGACAGAGCTTTCTCGCGGAACAGTGTGCCATAGTCAGGTAGACCAGTTGACGTTTATAGCTATCAGATTATGACATTACTTGAGAGGAATCAATGTTCCACCATGCCAGAGACAGCAAAGTTAGGCAAAATACCTAAATCAATAAAGTTATTGGTGAAAATGAAAAATATGTATTTTACTTTACAGAAAAAATAAAAATTAGGGATTTTTTGGCCAACCCAATATTTTCAGATGCAAGGTTTTTCTGGAACACACTGCTTTGTAACCTCCACTCCTACCCTCTCAATTTCCACTTCTTACAAAAAATATTGCTAGATGTTTTAGTTAGTGTTTCATTCACTCCACCTCTCTCTCCACCCTCCAGCCTCAGCAGAACTTAATAATACACCCTGTTCCTCGTTATGCTGATAACTGATCCTTGGGAGAGTTCCTAGCTCCCATCAAAGGTGAGACATTAAGTTATACACAAGCCACTTAAAATCACAGCCTTAAACTCCAACTTTTCACAGGACTTATTGGAGGAAAACATATCATATCCTATTACATATATCCAGTGGCTGAGGAAACTGACATTCCAAAGTTGTCACTTTGTTTCCCATCAAGGAGACTGGAAATACCCCAGTGTCCACTCACAGCTTCCTAGAGAGATTAGGAAACAAACAAACAAACAAAACCCACATTAGTGATTCCCTGGTGGCAGATCACTCAATAAATAAAAAGTGAATGGAGAGATTAGTAGGGAAAAGGGATAAAACCTAAAGATAAACAGAAATGGAAGACAACAGGGAAAAAGTATGTGCCCAGATTCGCAAAGGTGAAGTAAACCTGGACATGGTCAAAAGAGAAAGGACATGTTAAGATACGGACAATAAGTGAGGAGTTCTGGTACAGGCTGACACAAAAATGTAAACAGGACATTTTAGGGATCCTCAGAGAATGGGATGTTGAAAAGAAATTCACATTTTTGGTGTGTCTGCAATGTACCAAGGACTTCACATAGCTTATCAACCTTGGTACTTATAGCCACCTTATAGGAGAGGATGTATTGCTTCTATTTAATATTGGTTAAAGTTAACATGAATTAACATGTATAAAACACTTCAAACAATACTAGGCACGTAATAATCACTATATGCATGTCTAGCATCATTACTATTTTATAAATTAAAAAAAAACTAGGAGCCCATAATACTTAAGTAACATGTCCAATATCAAATAATTAGTAAGTGACTTACCTAGTATTACAACCTACTCCTGCCTGTATGACAGTGTGAGGCCTTTTCATAGACCTCAAGACATATTTTTACCTTAGATTGGCTGAGTTGCCTGGGAAATAAGATCATTCTCTAACTATGTGAATTACCTCTTCTATGGATTGAAAACATGTATTTTGTGAACATGTCACAATGTGAATTGCTGGAAATAAAAGCATAAGATGGAAGCTATAGGTAACTGAAAAGAAATAGTTTCATAATTTAACTCAATCATTTCAACAGTATTCTGGAACTCAGTAGAACAAAAGGGAGGAGGGGATGGAATGTAATTGTACCTGAGGTTGCATATAAATCACTGGATCACAGAATGCCAGACTGAAGCAACCTTAAAAGGCATTTGCTTTCATCTTCCTTGTTTGACACCTGATGTCGGTATGGACTCCCCCACAGCCTCACCACTTCACAATGCAGAGTGATTATAACAAAATACCAGGCTGAACATATCTGCTTGGAAACCTCCCTCCAAAGCCGTAAGTTCGAAACTAACAAAAAGGTAGCCTTTATAAATTTAGATTTCCGGATCAGATCACGGATGGTAGATAAAACAGCATTGGATTTGGTCTTGGTGGGATGGGAAAGGGCAAGGCACAAGGTTTTCCTTGTACACATGACCTCACCTTTGTATGCACTACCTGATTGGCAAAAACAACACACCGTGGACTACAAAGCACTCGCCAGCAAGGGAACCTTAGAAAAACAAACATCTGTGTATAGTATACTGAGTTTAATTTTTCAGATGTTCGTATAGAAGATCACACGCAAGTGGTGGAAAGTAAACAGTTCACGTAACTATAAATCACGAAAACATACATCTGTCTTTCCTCTCTTTAGTATATGCCTCGAAGAGGTAGCTCCTCTCAAGCATTTCTCCAGGATCTGGCCAGTTCGGACTCCAGGAGACACAGTACCTGCGTGCCCACGCTCTGGACTGCGAGATGTGGTAGAGGCTCGAGAATACAGGCTCACGCTGGTGTCCTCATCAGCATCCAGCATGTTGCTCGTGCTGCAGTACTTGGCCTTCATCGGGGCTCCTGCAGAGGGGAGGCTGAGCAGTGACTGGACTGTCCCAGGCTGCCTGGCTTCTAAGAGACAGTCCGGGAACCCAGACGCTGAAAGGCATTCCTGAAGTTCTCTCCCAGCAAGTAGCAGGGAAGCTTCTGATTCCAGTTCCTGCCTGGAGAGGCCCAACCCCTCTGCCGTGAATTTGTACTCTGAATGCCAAATTGGTCGAGCCAAGGGGAAATAGCATGTGTTTTCTATTTGGGCAGTCTGGATCTGAACAATTATCTAAGGGGTTGTGCCTCTCAGATCTCTTTTGTTCATCTGTTTGTACTTCCTGTTTAACTGTGTAAAAGAGGCAACACTCTACAACTGCAAAGAGATTCCTTCAGACTCCATCAAACAATAAGCACTCAAAGGGATACATTATCGACTTCTTACCCATTAGGCATTCACTGAGTCACTTGGATTAAGTTCAACCTCTCAGTGCCTTTGAGAACACAGAAGAGACTACAGGACCAGCCTCTTCCTTTCTCCAAGCCTAGGGTATAAAAGCATCACATACATAGAATGTCAGCACTAAAGTGTCCTTTTGAGGACATCTAATGGATTCTATTCTTTCATTTTACAAAAAAAAAAAAAAAAAAAAAGACTGAGCTAGGTGAGAAATTGCTCTCAAGTCACATAGCTGCTTAGTGACAGAATTAGCTTTAAAAGAGCTTTCTAGTTGTCAATTCAGTATTTTTTCTTTTTTACAGTATGTGGATCAATTAAGCATTTCATAGCACATTAGATACCTCATGATCATGAACACATTTTTTTAAAAGATTTTCTTTATTATTTCAGAGGGGCAGGGCGGGAGGGCAGAGAGGCAGAGACGGAGAGAAACATGAATGTGTGGTTGCCTTTCACCTGCCTCCAGCTACGGACCTGGCTGGAGACCTGGCTTGCAGCCTGTTTATGTGCCCCGGCTGGGAATCGAACCGGCGACCTTTGGGTTTGCAGGCTGTTGCATGAACACATTTTATTGGAAGTAAAGACTTTGGGAATTATGACTAACCACCTGTGACTTTAGGAAGGCTAGGTAACAATTTGTGCTTAATTATCCTAAACTGAAAAGGAAATAACAAGTTTGTTTCAGATTATGTCCCAAAATTCCAAATCAGCACAATTACATTATTCTATTAATACTTTTCTGTTTTTGGAGTGATAGCTTGGCTAAATCAAGCATCCCAAATACAATGAGCAGGAGGTGCTTGAATTAGGGCAGCCAGCCCCTCAGATGGGTATGTATCAGGAGGTCTGCCCCGAAAGTATCGAGCCATATACTGTTATAATATTAACATTGGCTCGGTGCTTTCAAAACAATCTTCATATATTATGGATTCAGCATTTGCCTCAAGTTATGTAGCGTTCATTCTAAATAAAACAAACCTAAAAAGACCTTTCTCTTGCATAATGCCTTACAAAAAGTAGGATATATTTGTGCCCAGCCAGGGCACATAACCAGGTTGCAAGGCAGGTCTCCAGCCAGGTCCATGGCTAGAGGCAGGTGAAAGGCAACCATACATTGGTGTTTCTCTCCCTCTCTGCCTCTCTCCCTTCCTCTCTCTCTGGAAATAATAAATAAAATCTTTTAAAAAAAGAAAAGTAGGATATTAAAAAAAAACTTATTTGATCATTTTCATGGGGTTGATGATGTATTTGTAAATTTATAGAAGAGAAAGCAGTAAAAATTTTGAAGGAAATGGTAAGTGAAGCACAGAGGAGAATGAAGAAGGAAGATGGAAATTTAGATATCTAAACAGCTAGGGTCTGAAAAACATACATTTAGGAGGTGCTGATAATTATGATTCTAATGAAATAGCAATTAGAACTATTTTCCAAACTTCAGCAATTCATGTAGATCCTTGAGTAATTTTTGCCAAACAACCTATATTAATAATCAGATGGATGCAGTTTACGACAAAAGTTAACCCGTGTTTGCACTTGCATCAGCTTTTGTATAAAATCGCAGGCTAACAATGTGTTAACATTTTACTACCTGTCTTTGAGTAATTACTTCAATCATGATAAAAAATTTTTGAGCACCTACATTATTGCAGGTACTATTTTCTTTTATTTTATACATGTTAGTATAAAATAAAATTCTCTGTAATGGAATCACTGCTATGTTAGAAAATATTGGGTTGACAAAAAAGTTCATATGGGTTTTTTTTTTCCATAAAATAAAAGATATATTTTTCATTTGCACCAATAACTTTATTGATTTGGATATTTTGAATATAGTCTCAATTAATGTCTCTATTTGATTACTATCCCCTTCAACTGGTGTACTAGACTGTAGAGCATTGTCCAGCAAGAACTCTCTATCATGATATTTTGCAAACCACTTTTGACATGTTACATCAGTCACAGCACTTTCTCCAAATACTGCACCAATGTTTTTTATGTGTGTGTGTTTCAGTTGCATTTTAACCTTTCTTGAAATAATAAAGCATAATATGCCAAAAATATTTTCTTCCATCTTCAATACTGAAATAGCTAGGTAAAAATTCACCAATTTTGATGTTTCTTAATGCACACTAATATGATATACAACTTAACAAAATTGTTTCAATGAAGTTTAAGATAACTAAGCACTACTAGAGCCATCTTATGGGTAAAAACAGTTTTGGCCAACCCAATAGCTATAAAAGGACATGGTGAACACTGGAAGACCACTTTACTAATTATTGCAATAACTCAGGAAAGAGAAAATGATGTTTCCTCATTACAAATCTTGAATTTACCCTTTGGCTATAATTTCAGCTAGCAGCTATTTTCCTTTTCTGTCTTTGGAAAATTGTGGATATTTTCTGTTCATTCCCATATGCATTCCCATGTGCTGTGGTATGAACATGTATTAACACATCAGGCATAGTCTGCCTTGAACAGCCTAGAGCAATATTCCTTTGTCATAGTCATGCTTTTATAGTTAAGTCATAAGTTATTGTTGCCAAACCTGTCCTAGAGAAGTACAGCTGGACATTTAACATCCTTAATTATGTTCCTGGAGTTTTATGATTCTTTCAGATTGTCCACTGATTCTGGGGACCCAGGAGAAACCAATCAAACCAAAAACAATATTCAAACACATGGTATCTCTTCAAAATTCCACCTTGTGTCTTAATTTAGCTCTCAACCTGACAGGTTTGTATAATCAAAAACTACTATAAATTCACCAACAATCTGCATCTTTTTCTCTTAGATTTTTAAATAGTTAAGATTCTAATTTTACTCTTCAGCACAAAACTACTTCATTAGCTCTTCTTCCCCAGTGCCAAACTCATCATCATTTTGGGGAAGAAGGCTAATTATGAGTGTTTATTACATATAACACATAATTTGGAGGCCAAGGTTTACTTTATTGACATTTTTATTGAAGGGAAATTTGCTTTACATAAAATTTAACACTTTAAATTAAAAATCCAGAAAATGCGTAATAATTTCTGTTCACCTATTGATAAACATGGGAAGCTGGTAAATGCCTCTCCCATAATATGAAAATCCCCACTGGAAATAAAAATAGCACCAGTGGGAAAGTTGAAAAGAAAATAAGAAAGAGACAAATCATCATATGAGAAGATAGTTATATTACAATAATACCTTTTTATGACAATTACTGAGAAGTTGCTGAAAACTGCAAAACAGTAATCATAAAAAAATGTGCTTTACATTCCAAAATGTTAATACCTCTGTTACTAAAATTGATTACTTTTTATATTCATTGCCAAGTCTTCTTTGTGATTGATGTCATTTATTTTCTTTTAATATTTTAGTTATTTATTTTTAGAGAGGCGAATAGAGGGAGAAAGAGAGGGAGAGAAACATCAATCTGTAGTTGCCTCTTATGCACCTCCAACTGAACTGGGGACCTGGCCTGCAACCCAGGAAAATGCCCTGGCTAGGAACCGAACCAGCAACTCTTTGGTTCACAGGTCAGTGCTCAATCCACTGAGCCACACTATCCAGGGCTGACTGATGGTATTTAAAAAGCAGAAAGTGAAAATGTGCCACCAAAGGGTTTTGGTGCAAATGGCGGAGAAGGTAGAAGTTGTGCTCACCTCCTCCCATGACCACTTCAAGATTAAAACTAAATTATAGAATAATCAACATGGAGAACCATCTGAAGAGTAGCTGAACAGAAATTCTATAACTCAGGCCATGAAGGAGACACTTCAAGTCTGGTAGCGGAGGCAAAGATGCAAAATGGGCTGCCCCACACCCACATGAGTCAGTTGAGAATAGGAAGGAATAGCCTGGCTGCAGAGGTTCCTCCCTGAGAAGTGAAGGGTCTCAGACCCATGCTGGCCTCCCCAGCCCACAGCACTAGTACCAGGAAGAGGACCCCACAAAACACCTGGACATGGGTCCATCTATCCAGGTGAGAAGGAAGGCGGCTAGAAACCCAGGCATTCTCTTAAAGGGCCCACAGACAAACACCCTCACACTCACCCTGGGCTCTGGCAGAGAGAGAGTATCTCAGAGTCTCCAGAGACATATGGAGAGAAACTGAAATGTGGCTTCAGAGGTGGGGCTGGAGGGATGGCTGCCACTGTCCTTGGGTTGAGCCCTTCTCCCATGCAGCTGGCAGGCAGGCACCCTCTCTCCTGTGCTGAGCCTGCCCACACAGGTCTATGGCCAGACCTGATTTACATTAATCTGGTGAACTTTACTTGCTCTACCCTGAGGGCTCTCGAAGTCTCCACCCCTCCCGGCTCCAAAACCACCCCTGGCTCTTTCACTGGTGGGCGGCCAACCAGGGCTGCCAGTGGTCTTTAAAAAAAAAAAAAAAAAAAACCTCTCAAGGAATTTCAGCCAAGCTTGGATGGAACCAGAGACATACAGGGAGAAACTGAGTCATGTGGCTTCAGAGCAAGGGTCACCATTTTGTGTTGAGTCCTTTCCTCACATGATCAAATCTGAATTTTCATTATCCTGGTGAACTCCACTCACTGCACCCTGATGTCTCCCCAAGACTCCGCTACCACTACCACAAATGTCTAGAGATCCCCCGGTAGGTGGTGGCTAGCCTGTGTATGCTGTGACTTTTGCTGACTAGCTACAAGCTTGGCACTGGCACCAAATCTGAATCCAGATGAACCTGGCAGCTCTCAGATACCCTGCCTCATTCTACTCACCTAACCCTAGCAGCAATGATAAGTAAGTCCTGTCTCACCCTACTCACGTACTGCCCCAGGCTCTTACAGAGGCTGAGTTGTACAGGCAACAGCAGGTCTCCAGGTGCCTTGTGACTTTTTCTGACCTTCTCAGGCCCAGTCCTGGTAGCAACTGACCTCAGTTTGTAGTGTGGACTTTCCCATGCACATCCAGGTCCAGCAGATCTGCAGATCACTTTGTAGCTCCTAATCGATGGCTCAGACCACTCACAGGCAGCATTTGACATTGGCCTGAACCAGAGACTCTCTCATGAGGCCTCAGAACCAACACACCCAATGGCCAGCTTCAGACCACAATAGATCACCATGTAATTAAATCCATAAATAACACTTCCAAAGGGTGGTCTAAGCAGTCACAAGACCTTGCAAGGACAAATCATGCTCTGTAGGGTAAACCCCCACATAGCAACTCATATGCTGTGGTCATGATTAGTACTCACAGTCAGTCAGCCAGAGGGGAAATCCCACCCACTGATGTGCCAACAGCAACCAAGGCTCAACTACAACAGCATGGCAAACAAAACTCACACAAGAGACTCTCTTGAAGCACCCAGCCCAGGTGATCAGGGAGCTTGTGACTCAGGGCAAAACAGGACACATGATACGTAAGGCCACCCTGCCAAGAAGAGACAATTTAGTAGATCTACCTAATGTAAGAATGGGCAAAGAGAGGAAGCCAAAATGAGGAGATAAAGAAACACCTCCCAAATTAAACAACAAAAGAAATCTCCATCTTTGACTCACTGAAGGCCTATTCATAGTATTCATATATCTGGTTCTGTTTTGCTTTTTTTTTGTTTTGTTCATTATTGTCCTGTAATGGGTGAGATCATATGGTATTTGTCTTTCACTGACTGGCTTATTTCACTAAGCATAATACTCTCTGGTTCCATCCATGTTGTTGCAAAGGTTAGGAGTTCTTTCTTTCTGCTGTGTAGTATTCCATTGTGTAAATATACCAAAGTTTTTTGATCCAATCATCCACTGATGGGCACTTAAGCTGTTTCCAGCATTTGGCTATTATAAATAACGCTGCTATGAACATAGGGGTACATAGGTTCTTATGAATTGGTGTTTCAGGATTCTTTGGATATAGTCCCAGTAGTGGAATTGCTGGATCAAAAGGCAGTTCCATTTTGAGTTTTTGAAGGAAACTCCATACTGTTTTCCATAGTGGCTGTACCAGCCTGCATTCCCACCAAGAGTGCACCAGGATTCTCTTTGTCCCACATCCTCGCCAACACTTGTTGTTTGTTTATTTGTTGATGATTGCCATTCTAACAGGTGTGAGGTGGTATCTTATTGTGGTTTTAATTTGCATCTCTCTGATGGCTAGAGATAGACTCAAAGAAGGGGAGCAGTTTAGACAAGATTCTAGTACGGAAGAACCATGGATAAGGACAACAGGTGGGATTGACTTTGTGGGGCAGTGGGTGGGTGGGGAGGGGGACAGAGGGGACTAAAAAGGGGATAGATGTAATACAACAACAATAAAGTTAAATTTAAAAAAAAAAAGAAATCTCCAGAAAAAGAACAAAATAAAACCCAGGGAAGCAATCTAACAGGTACAGAATTCAAAACACTGATTATAAGGATATTCAAGGAACTTAGTGAGAATTTCAACAAATAGATAGATATGCAAAAGAAGGACACAGAAACAATAACAAATTACTACAATAACACACACAGGCTGAAAGTAAAGGAATGGAAAAAGATAGAGTATACAAATGAAAACAAAACAAAACAAAAAGCTGGGATAGCAATACTTTTATCAGACAAAACAGACTTCAAAACAAAACAGTAAAGACAAAGAAGAACATTTCATAATGATAAAGGGATCAATCCAACAAGAGTATATAACCCTTGTAAACATTTCTGCACCCAGCATAGGAGCATCTATACATATAAAGCAAATATTGATGGACATAAAGGAAGAAATTTATAGTAATACAGTCATAGTAGGGGACTTTAATACTCCCATTGACTTCAATGGATAAATCTTCCAGATAGAAACTTAAAAAGCAAACTGTGGCCTTAATCAACATACTAGACTGGATGGATTGAATTGCTATTTTTAGGTCATTTCACTCCAAACAGCAGAATATACATTCTTTGCAAATGCAAGTGCAACATTTTCTATGATAGACCACATGTTAAGCCAGGACACCAGTCTCAATAAATTTAAGATTAAATGTGTATAATGCACCTTCTCTGGCCACAATAGTATAAAACTAGAAATCAAATGCAAGAAAAAAATTAAAAGCCACACAAATACTTGAGGACTAAATAACATACTACTAAACTATGAATGGGTTAGCAATGCAATCAAGGAAGAAATCAAAAGATACTTTGAGACAAATGAAAATGAAACCACAATGACCCAAAATCTATGAAACACAGTGAAAGGGGACATTCAGCAATGCAGGCTACCCTCACAAAGCAAGAAAAATTTCAAATAAGCAATCTAACCTTATACCTAAGGGAACTATAAAAAGAGCAACAAAGCCCAAAGTGAGTAGAAAAAGGGAAATAATAAAGATCAGAGTGGAAATAAATGAAATAGTTTCTAAAAACAAAGATCAAGGCTAGCTCTTTGAAAAGATAAACAGAAAACTTTAACCAGATCCATTAAGGAAAAAGGGGTAAAACCCAAATAAATAAAATTAGAAATAAAAGAGAAGTGACAACAGACACCACAGAAATACAAAGGATGATAAGAAATTACCGTGAACAATTATATGCTGACAAATTAGTCAACAAATTAGAAGAAATGGATACATTTCTAGAAACATACAATCTTCCAAGACTGAATCAAGCAGAAACACAAAACCTGAATACATGAATTACTAGCAACAAAATCAAATGAGTAATCAAAAAACTTCTAACAAAAAGAGTCCCAAACTGGATGGCTTTACAGGTGAATTTTACCAAAAATTCAAAGGAGAATTAACAGCTACCCTTTCAAATTATTCCAAAATAATTCAAAAGGCTGGAAGGATCTCAATCTCATTTTACAAAGCCACAACTATCTTGATTCCAAAACCAAACAAAGACATTTAAAAAAAAATTATTCACTAACATCCCTGAGTGTAGATTCAAAACTCCTCAGCAAAATATTAGCACACTGAATTCAGCAATATATTAGAAAGATTATACATCATGTTCAAGTAGGATTTGAGATGCAAACTTGGGTCAATATCCATAAATCAATTAACATGATATACCATATAAACAAAATGAAGAATAGATTTTATATAATTATATTCATAAATGTAGACAAAGCATTTGACAAAATCCAGCATCCATTTATGATAAAAAAAAATTTAGCAATGTGGGAATAGAGGGAACATATCTCAACATAATAAAAATCATATATGACAAGGCCATAGCTGACACCACACTCCACAGGGAAAAAATTTAAAGATTATAGGAATAAGACAGGTTGTCCACTTTCATCCCTTTCATTCAATGTATACTGAAAGTCCTATTCACAGCAATCAAAGAAGAAAAATAAAATAAAAGGTATCCAGATTGGAAAGAAACAAGTAAAACTGTTATTATTTGCAGATAATATGATACAACATAGAGAGAACCCTACAGATCCCACCAAAAAAAAAAAAAAAACTGTTAGAACTAATAAATGAATTCAGTAAATTAGCAGGATGCAAAATTGACATTCAGAAATTGATTGCATTTTACACACTGGTAACTATCAGACAGAGCAATTAAGAAAATAATTCCATTTATAATTGCATCCAAAAAATATCTATCAATAAATTTAACCATGAAGGTAAAAAACCTACACTGAGAAAATTATAAGATCCTAAAGAAAGAAATTGAAGAAGATACAAATAAATGTAAGTGCATACCATGTTCATGGAAAAGAGAAATTAACATCATTAAATGTCCATATTACCCAAAGCAGTCAATAGATTCAGTGCAATCTCTATTAAAATATCAATGGCACTTTTCACAGAACTAGAAGAAATAATTATAAGATTTATATGAAACTACAAAAGATCCTGCACAGCCAAGGCAATCTTGAGAAAGAAAGAGCAAAGTTGTGAATTTCATGCTACCTATACTGCAAGTCTCTAGTAATCAAAACAGCATGAGACTGACATAAAACCAGACAGAGATTAGTGGAAAAGAATAGAGAGCACAGAACTAAACCCATCAATGTCAATGTGGTTGATTAAACTGACAAAGAATTAAAATGAACAGTGGACCAAAGACAGTTTATTCAATAAATGGTACTGAGAAAAAAAGATGAAATTCCTGCTTTTTATGGGGTTTTGATCACTATCAGGGCTATATTTATGAACAAAATAATAAAATAGTTCTGATTATAGTAAAGCCATTTATTTATCTCTTCATCTAGCTATTCAGGATTATATTGTCCTTCTATCTGTGTCTGATGCATTGCTGTTAAGTAGAGGAACAAATCCCAGCAACACATCATATGTACTCCAGTGGCACTTTTTAAGGACAAAAATGACCAGTAGAGCCAGAAATTAAGATCTCCTTGAAACACTGAGGACTTGTGGTGAGTCCCAGGTACATGCCATATTAATCGTAGAATAAAAATTCAAGTTCTGCTGCTCTGACTCCATTTCTGTTCATTAGAACATAATGCTGAACTATAGAGTCAACGTGCAAAAATCATAGTCTTTGCATTC
Organism: Noctilio leporinus; assembly: GCA_004026585.1. Classification (NCBI taxonomy): domain Eukaryota; kingdom Metazoa; phylum Chordata; class Mammalia; order Chiroptera; family Noctilionidae; genus Noctilio; species Noctilio leporinus. The sequence goes on along the minus strand of PVIW01006858.1, from coordinate 12,219 downwards.
TGTTTCTTGGCTGAGCTCTTTTGATAGTTTAAAGATAGGTATTTTAGCTTCAAATACCTCTCTTTTATGTTTTGTATTCTGTCCTCCTTACTATCTTACATACTTCTCTCTTCTATTTCATGTTAACATCCCCATCATTATACTGACTGCTTCTTCTCACAAATACTGTAGGAGGGGGTATGACAAAGCTGGTCATACACTATTGATAGGTGAATCCATACACAATTGTGAAATGAGTTTTCCTGGGTAGCCGTGCTTCTGATATGAAACCTGTGAAAAGAAAAGATGATGAGGTAGTTAGAACAAACATTAAGAATCTTGTCTACTTTCTATACAATGTTGAAATAAACTGGTAAGGATATTAGTAAAAATAGTTTCTGAAGTGCTTACATCATTGGAAAAGGGGACTTGAATTTAAATTGTATTAGCTCTCAAATGTAACCTGAAGGCACAATTATATTAGAAGGCAATGTCAGACAAGTGCAATGACAACCAGAGGTGAGTGGAAGCTTGGCTCTGTCCTATCTGCTTGTCAGTCTCCTGAAGGAGTAGTGTTAACTAGTCAAGCAGGGCATCACTGAGCCTTGGTGTAAGAGCTGACACTCTTGATCTTGCATTTCCATCTTTTCTTGGGCCTGAACTTGGAGGATTGATAGAGTTCTTCTGTAAAAACATCTAGGCTAAGAGCATGAAACAACTTCAGTCCAGGACTCAGGGAGAATTCTGACCTATGTTCTTTAAAAATTTTTTCTTAACATCCAAAAATCTTTGAAAATGGACAAAGCTAAATTAAGTTACAGTCACCCAGGAAGCCAAGGCATAGTAACATATCAAAATATTTATTTGGATCCACTCCTGTGATTTTAGAGATTTTAGAGAGTACATTATTTCTGATATATCTTGGCAGGCAAGGGAAGTAAAAGACTAAACAAACTACATTAAACAACTACATTAAAACTAAAACTGTTTTCTCACAGCAAAAGAAACCATTTAGAAAATGATAAGACAATCTACTTATTGGGAGAAAATATTTGCCAATAATACATTTGATAAGGGGTTATTATCCAAAATTTATAAGGAACTCATAAAACTTAACAACAGAAAACAAACGATACAGTTTAAAAATAGACAATGGACCTGAATATCCATTTCTCCAAAGAGGACATACGGATGGCCCATAGACATAGGAAAAGATGCTAAAAATCACTGACCATCAGATAAATGCAAGCTAAAACCCCCATAAGATATTATCTCACACCTGTCAGAATAGCTTAGCTGTCATCAATAAATCAACAATGGAATGTTGGTGAGGATGTAGAGAAAAGGGGAACCCCTCCTGCACTGTTGGTGAGAATGCAACTGATGCAGCCACTATGGAAAGCAGTATGGAGTTATCTCAAAAAATTAAAAATGGAGCTGCCTAATGACCCAGCAATTCTACTTCTGGAATTTATACAAAGAAGAAATCCAAAACACTAATTCAAAAAAAATATATGCACTCCTATCTGCATTTCAGTGTTATTTATAATATATAAGATATGAAAGCAACCCAAATGCCTATTACTATATGATTAGATGAAGAAGAGGTGGTACATATATAATGGAATATTACTTGGCCATAAAAAAGAATAAAATATAACAATTTTTGACAACATACAAGGACCTTGAGGCTTTCATGCTAAGTAAAATAAATTAAACATAAAAGGACAAATACTGCATGATTTCACTTATATGTGTGGTCTAAAGAACAAAATAACAACAACAACAAAAAAACCAGAAACAGGCTCACAGATACAGAGAACATGCTAATGGTTGTTGGCTGGAAGAGGGGGTTGGAGAGCTAGATGAAAAAGGTGAAGAAATTAAAAAGCACAATCTGGTAGTCAATAATATTATAATAACTGTGTATGTTACTAGGTGGGTACCAACATTTCTGAAGGGATTACTTTGTAAAGTATTTAAATATCTAACCACTATGTTGTACATTTGGAACTAATATAAAATAATACTGAATGTCAAAACAAAAAAATAAAAGGTTTTTTACTCCATGTAACAAAATAGAAAGAGTCCGTTAGTCATATGTTAAAACAGCAAAAGAAAATTCAAGACCCAAATGCTATAGAAATGTAGGATATATATTTTTATCAAGGCTGTTTGTTAATAAATTCACTGTGCTTGTGCTAGTGGGAGCTGGAATAGTGAAGTGGTGTTAAAAATGTGATCATATTCAGCAGTTTGTCCTGGTTCTACCCAATGGTGGCTGCCAGAAGCAAATGAAAAGCCACTCTGTACACTTCAAATTAATTCTATGAACATTTGAGGCTGGGAGAGGAAGGGCAGGAGCTAGGCAGAGGTGGGCAAAAGTAGGTGGGGAAGACATGTGTTATAAAATCAACAATAAAAATATATATAATGTTAAGCACACTGTAAAAAATAATCAGGCACATAAGTAAACAAATCAACATGAATGAAAAATAGGAAAAAATATAGTAGAAAGAGAAACACATGAGTATAAGACATTGGAATTATCAAAGACAAATGTTAAGCAACTAACTATACTTGGTATTTTTGGAGTAAAAAGACAATATTGCAAATGATGAAACAAAGCTAGGAATTATAAATAGTGATGGGGTAGATTTTAAAAAGAACTAAATTGTAATTATAGAACTGAAAATTTACTAAGCAAAATTTAACTTAATAGATGCTTTTAACAGCAGAATAGCAACAGATGAGAAAATTTTAACTAACTGGAAGATACATGAGAAGTAAATAAATAAGTGAAAGAAAAAAGGATAAAAATACAGGAAAAAGCAAAGATGACATAGAATATTGTGAATGGTTTTATAATGCGTATGACTGGGATCCCAAGAGAGGGGAAGAAAGACAGGGAAGGGGCACCAGTTGGAGAAAATATGGCCGAGTTATTCCAAATCTGAAAAAAAAAATCAGATTTAAAACATTCATTACTTTCAAACAGCCGAACTCTTAAAAACAATCATAAGACATAGAACACATTATAACATCTTTGAATGGCTGGAAGTTACAAATGTCTAATTTTAAAAGAAATACATTTTAGAAAAGTTGAAGTAACACCATTTTAGATAAATAGAGAATTCAACTCTAAAGAGTAATCAAGTTTAGAGAAAAACACTTAAAATGGAAGGTGAGGGAGGCAGAAAGGAAAAAGAAACAAAACCATAAATATGTGAGAATAACTATATTAACTGACTGCATAAATCTACACATCTAAGTCTATGTAGATCCAATTTTAACACAGCAACTAAAATATTTGCAGAATTGTAAGGAGGATCACAGTGGATGATTTTAATATAATTCTCTCATTAGGGGAAGAAGAAAGATAAAAGATAAAAACCAGACAACTTCAATCACACTTAACTTAGTGTGTTCCTTTACCATAACTGGATTAAGCTGAAACTAAAAAAAGGGATGATTATATATACACAGATATAAATAAATTAAGAAGTATATTTTAGTCCTGGCTGGTGGCTCAGTGCCAGCCTGTAAACCCAAAGATTGCTAGTTTGATTTCCCAGCCAGGGCACATAACCTGGTTGCAAGCCAGGTCTCCGGCCAGGTCCTTAGCTGGGGGCAGGGGAAAGTCAACCATATATTGATATTTGTCTCCCTTTCTTCCTCCCTCTCTGCCCTTCTGTCTAAAAATAATCAATAAAATATTTTTTTTAAAGAAGTATATTTTAAAGTAGCTCATAAAGTCAAACAACTCATGAGGAAAAACAAAGTATTTCAAGGTGAATGACAATAAAAATACATTAAAGTTAATAGCCTTAAATGTACATATGAGAAAAAGAAAGGGTGAATTATAGGAGTCAAGCATCCATAGCAAATGTTAGGGAAAGAATAGTAAATCCAACAAAAAAGAAATTGCATAAGGGAACTAATTAAAAAGAGAAGTGAAATTAATGAAAGAAAAATGTGAAAGACAGTGAGGGAGAAGAAGGAAACCAACAAAACCAAAATTTCTTTCTTTGATTGATGGGCAAAAAAAGCAACATTCATGTATATACATACATACACACCCACACATTTATGTTCTCTAATAAGAGAAACTTAAAAAGTGAATATAATTTCATACTCTGAAGTTTCAAGGGGGAGGGCTCCAAAACCTGGAATTCATTTATTAAAAAATAGTGCATTTATTGTTATATGTTTAAACTTCAGTCACCATTTGAAGCAATACACCTAGCAAAACATTTTTCCCACTGCTCAGCTTTTGAACTCTTCAATTTTGATGCCTTTTTAATGCTTCTGCCATTTTGTTTCACCTCTTCTACATGGGCAAAACTTTACCTTTTCAGGGCTTTTTTTTTTTTTCTTATCCAGGGAAACGCAAATTAAATATTTCTTAGGGCAAGATTGAGTGAACAGGGAGGATGGGGCATGGAGATTAAGCCATTGTTGGTCAAATACTGCTCTAAACATTCAGCACTGTGGCGACAGATGCGCTCATAAATTATCCATCATGAAATGGTAAATGCATTGAAGAGTATTCAAAAAAATTCACTGAGCCCTCCCTGGTGTGATTTAGTGGATTGAGTGCTGACTTGTGAGCTGAAAGGTTGCTGGTTCCATTCCCAGTCAGGGCACATGCCAGGTCCCCAGTCAAGGATGAAAGAAGAAACTGACTGATCTATCTCTTGTACATTGATGTTTCCTTCTCTCTCTCTTTCTCTCTCTCTCGCTCTCTCTCTCTCTCTTTCTCCCTCCCTTCCCCTCTCTCTAAAAAAATAAAAATAAATAAATTAAGTATTTTTTTAAATTCACTAAAGCCAAATGCAGTCTTTCACAACACTGCCAGCTGGCACACCAGTACAGATGGGTTCCTAGAACACTTACCTTGCAGGGGAAGCCTGTACTGCAAAGGGCCCGCCCTCCAGGAGATAATTCTGTTATTTTAGGTTCCCCTCCTCATAGGAAGAAGAAAATGAATGACCATTGCAGTGAAGAAGATTTCAACATTTTGTGATTGTTAATTTTTTGCGTCAGCTTAACTGGCCACACCTATATTAAACTATTTCTGAGTGTCTGTGAGCATGTTCCTGGATGAAATCAGTGTTTGAATCAGTGAGCTCGGCAAAGTAGATTGCCCTCTCAAAAGTAGGTGAGAATCATCTAATCTATCAAGTACCTAAATAGAACAAAAAGGTGGAGGAAGGAAGAATCTGTCCCTTTTTTTTCCCCCCTGTTTTACTATGTGTGCTAAGATATCTCAGCTTATCTCATCTTTTCCTGCCATGCCACTGTGTTTTACACAATCAACTCCCCTGGTCCTCAGTCCTTTATACTTGGGCTGAGTTACATCAGAGGATTTCCTGGGTCAACAGCTTGCAGGTGACAAATCCTGGGACTTGTCAGTCTCCATAATCATGTGAGTCAATTCCTCATAACAAATCTCCATATATGAATTCTTCCTCATTGTATATGTATTAGGGATCTCCAGAGAATACCTGTGTACTATACAGAACTTGTATTGGTTCTATTTCTATGAAGAACCCTGATTAATACACACACAATGAGGAAGAATTTATAATCATGCAAGTGTGAAAAACATTTAAGAGAACTTTATGAAATATGAAATGCAGTTGCTTTTAAAATTACATGTTTACTATGTGCAAAACACTATGCTAAGTGATTTTACTTTGATTTCCCTTACTTCGCAATCCTGAGATGTGACTTCTATTTTTATTCTTATTTACAGATGAGGAAAGAGAGTCCCTGATAGATTAAGCAACTTATCCAATTTTATACATCAGTGGGCCAATCATTGATTCAAGCTGAGATATGCTTCAAAAGCCCATGTTCTTAATCCCAGTTTTACTCTCACCAACAGTGACTGCTCCTTACTGAACAACTTAAAACAAGTGGCAGATGCTCTGCTGGTGAGAAACCAGAGGGAACACTCACTTGTGTTGATAGCACTAAATGATCACTCAGCCCTTTTAGACTGTACAGTCCTCTGTTATCCTTTTGTTTTCTTTCTTTCTTGGATCTCTTTTCCTCTCTCTCCATCAGTATTCAAGGTTCTCTCTGCTGATATATGGTCAGCAAATCAGATTCTTAACTACTTAACATGCTTATTTCTTTCTGAGAAAAGGTATGGGACTTTTTCACTCTAGATACTTACAAGCTAGAAGAGAATATTGAGCCATCCTCCCAGAGCCATGGTCCTTCAGGCTGAGGGCGAGAGAGCCCTATCCAAAATGAATGAGGGTGAAGAGATGTTTGCTTTACAATAAATTCCTGCAGGGAAACATAAATACAAATACATGTCAAGGAGAGAGAGAAAGAGATAAACAGAGATAATAGAGATAGAGACAGACAGAGAGAGAGATCCTTGTAGACATTGAGAAAGAGACAAGTTGAATCACATTGGTGAAGGATGCACTCATACACTTGCATCAACCTAAGAGAAATACCAATTCTTGAATGCCACTGAGTGTTCCAGAAAGCATATTCCACTTGTTCAGAGTTGTTATTTATTTCCCACAAAAAAATATATCCATAACGGCAAAATTGTACTGCCTCTATTCAATCTACCTGACAAAATCCAAGGTCTCTGAGGCAACTTTCACTCTTTTCCTCAAGTTAGAAATATATATTTATAGGACCTTTGCCAAGAAATGCTTCTCAAAGTTAGATGGCAACATAAAAATAATTTAGGGTGATTGCATGTTTTATGAATAAGCCATCTGGGGCTTAATGATATTTGAATTATTTACAAATATAGCATATATAGTGGCAATTACAGGAAGCTTTAAAATCTACACAGACTTCTTGCTCCTTTCTTTTTCTTTGTCATACATAAACTTTCATTAATTCTTTTCTTTTTTTAAGATGTATTTATTTATTATTTTTAGAGATGGGAAGGGAGAGGGGTAGAGAGGGAGAGAGACATCAATGTATGGGTTCCTTTCACCTGCCTCCAGCTACAGATCTGGCTGGAGACCTGGCTTGCAACCTGGTTATGTGCCCTGACCGGGAATCAAGCCAGCTACCTTTGGTTTCTCAGGCCGACACCAATTCACTGAGCTACCCCAGCCAGGGCTAGGGGTAAATAATTTATAAATGCTATTTTTCTTGATAACTATGATGACAAGGGGGAGAATGGTTTATCACCAAATTTAAAAATTGGAATCGAAACCCACAAAAATGAGTAGTGACCTGATTATAGTAATCATGCAAACTTGCATTGTATTTGAAAGGATTTGTTTTAAAATACAACTTGCTTCTTTTTTAATTAATTAAAAAGTATATATTAAAAACATTACCCACTTAATGCATGCTATTATTATAATTATGGAAAATATTAAAAGTTACTTTTTCTTAGGGAAGATTATCATTACCTGGCATCTACCGCTATTTTTCTGCTCAGTACAGACTGCAAAATTATAACAGAAATTTACACTTACCAATTCTTTTGAACTATCTATCTTCAGGAGATAAGAGCCCAGCTGAGAGCATTGACTTTTACTTCTATTCCAGGAATTCGTTGTTGTGCTAAATAGATAACAGTGATTCTCATGTGCAATCCAGTTAGGGGGACAAGAGCTGGAAAGAACTCCTGGAAATAAAAGATAAAAATTATGTGATTTATATCATAATATTCCACTCTTTCAGTGCAAGCCTGAGCCATCCATCCTGAGTCCACAATGAATAATTAGTGAATCACCATTAAAATATTTTATATTCAATTCAAATGATAAGAATATGACTTTACAAAAGAGGCCACATTGAAATGCCTCTATTCATTTAGAATTAAAAATAAATGAACTATTAAAGAGCTTCAGATAGTTAGCTTTCCTTTCCTTCTTGTCTGTCATCTCTTCTAATTCAGCCCAAAGTTTCTTTTTTGCGTAACTCTTAAAATAAATCAACTCAAAATCAATCATTGGGCCCTGGCTTTTGGATAAGGTGCCAGACTGCAAACCCAAAGGTCGCTGGTTCTATTCCCCAGCTAGGGCACATAACCAGGTTGCAAGCCAGGTCTGTAGCTGAAGGCAGGTGAAAGGCAACCACACATTGATATCTCTCACCCTCTCTGCCTCTCTCCTTTCCTCTCTCTCTAAAAAGAATAAATAAAATAGTTTTTAAAAATTAATAATAAATAAATGAATAAAATACCTTCAATTTCTGGATTAAAAAAATCAATCATTGGATATACAGTAATTTCATGTTAATTTATTTTACAAGTGTGAGACCCATTTCAAAAGGTAATTTTCTCAACAAGAAAAGTATAAGAACAATTATTCATATTCCAGGGCATTTCCATTTTGTATTATTAGCTACTTGATACAAAACATGAGGAAGTATGGGTTCAGAGATAGAAAAATAAAGTCAAAACATTGTCACTATCAATGAGAATGAAATTAGAAGTAAAGATCAAGGGTGTATTAATTGTAATAAAATCAGTTAAATTGTAAAAGGAAGAAAAACAAATGTAATCAAAATTTTTGGGAACACTGCCATTAGGTTTATCTCTCTACATGCGTATAATTTTGCCTCTTAATTCTCACCAACATTTTTTTTCTTTCCTCTATCTTTTCCCTTCTTTCTTTCTGATGTGCTATTTCTTATTCTTACTGCATTACTTTAAAATGTCAGTTCCCCAAGGATGAAAACATTTCAAATTTTACAATCTCCTGTAAGCCCAAATGCATAGACAGTGATAAATTACTAAATTGAAAGAAAAAAAAATTCAACTTAGAACTGTCCAGCATGAGGTATTTATGACATTATTTTATTGTATATATGGCAGGGGCATATTAGACTGAGCTAATACTAACATGTGCTTTCCTTTAATGCACACTGCATATAAAAAATGCCTTCTTCCTCACTCCCCTCCAGGCCATAACACCAATAATTAACCCGCCTGAATCAATAATTCCATCAATCATTTAACTCTGCCCTTGCCTGTGGTTTCGAAAGTCTTGGTAGAAGCCACACTCTCTTCTAAAGATGATTGTGTGGGTTGAATGTGGTTTTCTTTATTTCTTGATGGAAAATTGCTATTCTTCAATAGGTTGCTTCCTGAACAGGATCTCCAAATGCCTTCATTTACCAACAACAACAACAACAACAACAATAGTGACAAAGGGTCATTTTACTATGTTTGAAAATTAAAATTCCAAGACATATTTTTGTTGCAATATAAAGACTAATTCAAAAGAATATATCCACCTCTATGTTCACTGCAGTGTTATTTACAATAGCCAAGATACCATCAATAGACAAGTGAGTAAAAAAGTTGTGGTAGACCCTGGCTGGTGGCATCGTGGATAAGGTGCCAGCCTGCAAACCCAATGGTCACTGGTTCAATTCCCAGCCAGGGCACATAACCAGGTTGCAAGCCAGGTTTCCAGCCAGGTCCCCAGCTGGAGGCAGGTGAAAGGCAACCATACATTGATGTCTTTCTCCCTCTCTGCCTCTATTCTTTCCCCTCTCTCTAAAAATAATAAATAAAATATTTTTTAAAAAGTTGTGGTACATATGCATATATGCAATGGAGTATTACTTGGCCATAAAAAAGAATGAAATGCTATAGGGTATTATGCTAACTGAATTAAGTCAGACAGAAAAAGACAAATATCATGTGATTTCACTTATATATGGAATCTAAAGAACAGAATAAACAAACAAATAGATTAGAAACAGGTTCCTATGTACGAAGAACAGGCTAATGATTGCCAGAGGGGAGAGGGTAAAAAAGATGAAGAGATTAAGGAATACAAAACAATACATTTTTTATTAATGATAAACAGTACATTGCTGGTGAAGAAGATAAATGATAAATAGATAATAGATTAAATATATATATAAAAGAAATAACTTCTTTGAAAGTGATAGAGTAAATAAAAGAAAGAAAAATGAAGCAATTACAGAATAAAGTCAATCAGAGCTATAATAGATTTGAAATAGTAATAAATCTTCTATCTTTCTGATGTATTTTAAAAATGAATCCTGGCTGATGGCACAGTGAATAAAGCAACCCCAAAGGTCACTGCAAACCCAAAGGTCACTTGTTCGATTCCCAGCCAGGGCACATAACCAGGTTGCAAGCCAGGTCTCCAGCCAGCTCTGTAGCTGGAGGCAGGTGAAAGGCATCCATACATTGATGTCTCTCTCCCTCTCTGCCTTTCTCCCTTCCCCTCTCTCTAAAAATAATAAATAAAATTTTTTAACAAAACAAAAAAATGAGAACTCCTTGCCCCTCCAAAATGAGAGCTCCTTGACAACCTACCTAGTACCTGTAACATAGACTCTACTCAATAAATCTTTGAATAATTAAGAACTATAATAAAGATTCTCTGAAAAAATACTTTATTGACAATAGGACACAGGAGATATAAAATCTAAGAAAATTTACTCATTCATTACAAAACATCTACTTAATACTTAGTAAGTAAGTGCCTCAGGTGATTTCTGGTGTTATTCAACTGAGCTTAGATAAAAGATAAGGTATAAAACAATTTTCTTGAATCATGAGACATAAAAATAGCTTATAGTCTCATTATGGATACACCACTTTTGGACTTTTTTTCACCTCCATCACTTTTCTTCCATTAATTTATACTGGTAATTCCACAGTTTTGACACCAGTTCTTTAAGGTAGTAAAGCAATGTGGTTCAGAGCATGAGGTCTTTGAACAGATAACCTAAATTCCTAATCAAGGCCTGACCACTAACTAGTTTGTAATTTTAGAAAGGCAAACTAGCCTCCCAGTCTCTCACTTCCCTAATAAATAAAATCAGAATTAACAGCACCAATTCAGTAGGGTTAAATACAGACTAAATTAGATGATGTCTATCAAGCTTTTAAAAGAGTTTCTGGCACATTATAAATGCCTGTTAAATCATCGGTTGTTGTTAATCTTCTCCAGCAATACTTACCCGTTGTACCCAGGACCACAGCTATCACCAGTATTACTAAGCTTAGGATTCCCAAAATCACAGCAATGGTCCGCCAAACAGGAGATGCAGCAAAACATCCTGAAAGAGCCAGAGGGAGGAAGGATTGAATGAAGAAATAAGATGATGGATCATGGGGCCTTCCAATTCTACCATTTATCTAAATTAGGCAAACTCTAAAGTGAGACATTAATCATTGATACCCAGATAATCTAGTTATCTAAGCACAGTGCCCTGTTAGTTATGCACACCTAGTTTCAGTTCCATGCTGATGTCTCGACTACCAGGGAACTCGAAAATTTATTCTTAGAAGAGACAGCTTAATGTGGTGGAATAACACAGATCACTAAGGATGATCTTCATTTTTTACATTGATGTTGCTCAACTTTGGACAAATTATTTCTTCTGTATTTTTTATTTCTCTTTGTGAAAAATGGGGTAATAATACTTCAATGTGTTATTGAGGGTATTAGGCTAACACATGGAAAAGCCTCTAATTTAGAGACTACTGAAAGATTATAAGTAACTCGCTGACTACACATATGCACACACATACACATACACCTCTCTCTTACATCATCCAGTTTTTCCACTCTCCCCAAAAAGGTTGCCCAAGAAAAGAATTGTGTAAGCGGAGAAAGCCAAATAATTGTGCAATGTGAACAACCGGAAAGCAGAAGAGAGAAAATTATGTAGTCAAAACCAGTAGTAATCTTTCTTGGGGCCAAGGAACTTACCTTATGTTAATCTTACCACACCAAGAATATAGTTTTTTTCTTTGACTGAGAATGAGCAGTAAAAACATTTCAGAGAATTGCCAAACAGGAAAAATATAGAGGAGACTAAATGACTCATTCTAGAAAGAAAGTTTTTTAATGCCCTCTTCCATATTTCATTTCTTTTACATTTCAATACTCATGTTTTGCTAATAGGACCTTTCTATCTAACACATATATTTTTCTCCATTGGTATACAAAGAGCTGCCCTTTTAAAAAAAAAAAAATCCAAAGCAAGCTTTTATCACCAAAAAACAAGCAAACAAACAAACTGATTCATTCAGCATTCTAAATTGAAAACTCCTAATTTCCCTTTAGCCTTTACCACAAAATCACAGGTTTGCTTTTATCTTTCACCTCTCTTCCATCTTTTCATTCTTCTCTCTTTTTTTAAAGATGTTTTATACTTATTATTAGATATAGGGGAAGGAAGGGAAAAAAGGAAGGGGAGAAACACCATTGTGTAAGAGAAACATCCATCTGTTGCCTCTCACAAGCA